>CM042754.1:5494004-5541956 GCA_022496165.2 Catalaphyllia jardinei | reverse complement strand
TCTTTCTCGTATACTGCTCTAGGTGATCTTGGAGGTTGTACAAATCCACAATTTCCTCCTGTTGTTCGTCAACTAATTTTCTTGTTGCAGCCAAATCTCTTTCTGCATCGGCTGCCTGCTTCATCGTTTTATTAAGCGTTGCTTGGAGATTAGCTATCTCGACATTCTGCCCTCGAATAGTCGCTTTCAACTCATCCATGTTGTTCTTCATGTTCTCGTTTTCTCGTAGAAGGTTACAAACATCGATCTTAATATCGACCAACATTTCCCTGAGTTCTGCAAGGGACGGCTCAACAGGAGCAGACGATGATTCTTCGGTGTGCCCAGGAATCGCCTCCGTCGGAGACGGGTCGAAGATGCTCATTGTTTCGTGTTCATCTGACATTGCTTGTACCGTCGCTATATTAGATCTTTTGGGCGTCCCGGTTTCCTCCTCGGTTGACCCTCGCGCTCCTCGCTTGTGCTTTTTACCGTTTACCATGTGCTAGCTTCAAGCGGTGGTTATTAAACTATTACTTTAAACAGAGACTAGAGAAAGTTATGACTTTTCGTCGAAAATTGAGGACGTGGACAGCGCTCAGTTCAAAAAAACGTGCCACCGCACACCGAGTCCAAGCATGCGATCAGTTGATTATACGGACCAACGAGCGCCAGAGGCGCTCTTTACTAGGGGGGTCCGGGGGCATGCCCCCCGGGAAATTTTGAAAATTAAGTTGTCTGAGACTGCATTTCGTGCGTTTTGAAGGTCAGTATGATAGCAATATAGGTCGCTAAAAGCGAACCTAAAAACATGGATATTTGTCAAATTTTGAACTTCAAAATTGATTTTTTTTGGCAAAGAGAATGCTTTACGTATGTATTTTACAATTTAGAGAACAATGCCAATGTCACTATTTAAAAATAACAAAAATAGAAATAAAGTTGTAAATCCGTATTGTTCACTCGGCTGGCTGCTGATCATCACGATCTTTCAGAAGTGTGCCAAGCTCAAGCCTCCTTGGGTGCATCTTGGCAAACAGATCAACTACTATGTCCAGATCAATGTCTGTCAGATAGTGGATGTGCATAAGGGCCAGAGAAGAGAGCCTCTCTTGTGTCATACTGGCTCTGTTAAAAGTGTGTAGCCGTCTAAGAGCACTTGCGCTTCGTTCGCATTCACAGCTAGTGGCTGGGATGGTACAGCAAATCTTTAGCAGGACGTAAAGATTGGGATACATGTCTTCATCGCACTCCTTCAAGGCTTTTGCAGCGGTGCTGGGTCTCTCCTCGTTTGGTTTTGAGCTGTATCTAAGTTAAGAAACAAATATGATTACGAATTGTACACCAGTACAAATTAAGTATTGCACGTACTAAGAATACATTTCTACCTGATCTTCCACCAAAGCAGTTCTTGGTCTAATAACTCAGCGGACGGAAGATCATCTTTGTATGCCTCGATGAGGTCATCCACGTTCGGAAGATCTCTCTCACACAGGACTGAAGGCACCAGACCAAGAAGACTAGATGCCAGTATAGACAAATCTGTTTATAGGAAAAGAATAACAATTGACACCCTTTAAATCCGACATGAATTAAAGACTTAAAAAAAGAAACGTTAATGTTATTGCTCCTTTTACCACAGAAACCTGAACAGCAATGTGTAAAATTTTACTCAAAGAGACAACAGTTTTACTTTTCAACTCATTACCAGAAAACTGGCCATCCAGTTGGACGTTGATGTGGTTAATTAGTGGCATAGCCACGTTCCTTTGATAATACTCCTCAGGATTGGTAGCTGGGGCGTTGTCACGATTGGTCTGGCGCCCCACAGCTCTTGGCATAGAAGGCTGAACATTAATTTTTAGAGCAGAAGCCACTCTGACAGCGTGCTGATAAATATGTGCAAACTTTTCCTCCATCTTCGAGGCAATGACTTCATAAGTCTTTTTAACATCTGCGATCTACAATAATTTTTTTATATATTTCATTTTTATTTTTTCCATAATGATGTCTCTGTCTTAAAATGTGACGGTCTTGGCGTGTTTTTATATTACTGGTCTTGCCATGTATGTACTTTTGTATTTGAATCCATTAGTTGTGATACATCTCTAGAACGGTACTTAAAAAATAAATGTTATTGTATAAAACTATTTCCAGTACCTCCTTATATGCCTTCATTATATCAACTGATTGGCCCTGTAGTTTCACTGTTATGCCTGACATGTGGGACAAGAACTCGTACAACACAAGGAATGATACTATAAAGTCGAAAGACGTTAGACTCCCCAACATCGCTATGGCGTCACCCTTGCTCTTCGGATCCCACACAGCATCTTGATAATCCTCGCCACATAACTCCCGATTTGCACCATACGCAATGTTTTCCAGGGCGGTGATGATGTAGAGGTGAGCCTGGTAGAAGTGTGTGTACGCAGTATGTCGTGGTGCCCATCTTGTTCTGCACATGTCTATCAGGCCCTTGCATCTTGTAGACTCTGGCAACTCCTTTGTTATGATGGACTGTAGAAGACCTGTCAATGAAACGTTTTTAGTGGATTGTTTTTACAATACTTATAGCAAGTTTATACTAATAGTTTTAAAAATATATAACATACCCATAAAAGTAACTTGGCTTACCTTTACGCTTTGGACTGCGAAGAAAATACAAGCTGCACTGCTTCAGTTTGTCGATGGCATTCCTGATGTTCGGCAGTGCACAGCTATGTGAAATCACTAGATTCAAGCAGTGACCACTACAGTGAACATACACAGCGTTTGGCGATTGTTCCCTTATCCGGCGCTGCACCCCCACATTGTCACTGGACATATTGGCAGCTCCGTCATATCCCTGTCCCCTGATGTTTGCAATCTCCAGGCCCATATCATGAAGGGTAGTGGTAATTTATCTGGTATGACTTTACCAGTTATCCTTGGAAGATGGAGAAACGCGAGGAACTCTTCCCTGACCTCGTTACTGTTGTCAACAAAGCGGGCATATAGAGCAAGTTCCTCTTTATTGTGGCTGGTTACTTCGTCAGCCATAATACTGTAAAACTTGGCAGCTTTGATTTCTTTGACCAATTTGCTTAAAATGATATCTTGTCCAATTATCTCGATCACCTGATTTTGAATAGAAGGCGACGTATATTTGACATTTCTTGTACTCAGGCCAGTACTGTAAAGATGTTGCTTCAGGATTTCATTGTGGTTGGCCGTCATCTGTAGAGCTGCCAAAAAGTTGCCAGCGTTCCCAGATTTATTTCCGTCAGTGCTCAGGTCTTCCTTGACGCCACGCAGTGCTATGCATTGACGACCACAGTACAGGACTGCTTCGGCAACACATTTAATTATGTGCCTGTTCCTTTGAATATTTGTCTTTCTCTCGTCATCCAATCGGTTGTCAATGTTCTGTTCTGGTTTGTCAACAGAGTTCAGAAAGCATTCTGTAGCAATCATGGATTTGTTGTGGTAGTTAGTACCCTGGTGATCTTTTGCTTTTTCATAAAGCTTGTGAAAGGTTGTGAAAGGTTTGTTCAGAGATGCGCCTTTGTTCTTTCTGCCCTCAAAAGGCATCATCAATGCACAGTGTTTGTAGAATGCCGCGTCCAGTGAAGGGCTGTAGACCATCCAGGGAAAGTCCCTGAGGTATCGTGACTGGAAGCATCTTTGGCACTGATGAAGGAACCGTGATGGAAACTCGTAGTGCGTTGGTGGCATGAAATGATCCTTAAGAAGATGATATTTTTCACCCACCGACAGAGCTTTCACGGCTGCAGCTACTGCTTCAAAAGACGTCTTGTCATCTATAATCTTTCCGATATCATTCAGATTGGGATGAACATTTGGCTCTGTGTTATGTTGCCTTGTACTGCTGCCAGCATCTGAACTAGTTGCGCTCTGCAGGTGAGGTGCCATTTCGTGGCTCGCTAAAATAAAATATTTTGCAATTGGTGTTCACACAGTATTTCACTAAACAGTAATCTTGAAATCTTAGATTTACCTTCAAGGTTTTCCCAATAAACTTCTGCAGCCGGGGTATCTTCTCTGACAGCACTTTCCTGTCGAGGCAGTTTTCTAACAAAGGTGTCCCTAGATTGGCAAGATTTGGCTGCGGCCTTTCTCTTTCTGTCTTCTTGCTCTTTTCGGCCCATTTTTCGTGAACTACGTGGAAAAAACTGTCGCAAAACTGAGAAAGATTGTGGCCGCAGTGTCGCTGAGTAGTTTTCCGTACAACGGCTAAACAATTCTTTTGTGCTGCATGTAACATGCAACCGGGAAACAATTTTTTCCAAGACATGTCTAGACATGGCCGAAATAAAAATTGAAATAGTCATCTATTGACTAAATATTGTAAAATCTCTGTCCCGGGCTACTGATCAAACATGGAATCTTTTTTGGTATATTTATTTAATTTTTACTACGCAATCAGTGAATTAGAACAGAACAAACAGAACAACACTATTATTTTTTTTTACTATTTATTTTTTTAACAAAAAAAGTGGACCTCAGCAGTCTGCGGGGGGGTGCGGGTGCACCCATTGCACCCCCCTCCCTACGGGCCTGTTGAATACAGTAGTGTTTGAAGAATCCATAAGAATCAAAACTTTCCAAAACTCAAGTGCTTACCTCTTTTTTTCTGGGCTTTGAGCACTGCTGCTAAACACAAAACAATGATTACTTAGCAGATATTTAATACTTTGCATATCATAAACGTATAAACGAAAAGAAAATAAAGAACGTTACAACACTTACCCTGCAGAAGCGTCCACTTTCCCAACGCTGTACACTACATGTGACTTCGCAGGACTTTGATAAATACATTATCATAATGACATTTTGGCGGAAAACATCACCAAAATCTTTGCCAGCCAGAAACAAAGGATCGTCACAAACTATTAAATGGTTTCTTAAAGCACATTATAATCATCAGTTAAGGATAAATGTCACTGCAAAACGTTCTTACCAATGAAAGATAATCAAGTTTTTTTTTGGCAGCCGGGGTTGTGGGTGGGCGGGCATACTGGAGGAATTTTCCTGTTTGAATGAAGTAAATTAGGTTTAGAAATACAGGTTTTAATTAATTAGTAAACTAATTTATTTATTTAATTTCTTTATTTTTCATGCGTTCCGGGTTTTAGTATTCTGGCGTTCCGGCGTTGCGTGTTTTAGTTCAAGCCCTTTTTTTGCGTGTTTAGTGGACTGAGACGAAGTCGAGGTCCATAAACTCGCAAAAAAGAACGAGGCCAATTTCCAGTCATCTTGACCGAACAAACTTGGTCAATAAAGGATTTATTATATGGCTTTTAGTGAAATTTTGCTTGCGGGATACAGCGGGTAGTCCCGAGGGGGCATCTTGCCCGTTAGGGTAGCCAATCACAGCGCTCTATTTGGTTCATCTTGCCCACTCACGGAGCTAGCCGTATAATAAGATGGTGATATTTAAAATCTTACATATCATTTCTTTTAGCGCAATGTTAAGTCTCCAACTAAAAGCAATATTTACCACACGAAAAGAAATAAAAACTCTTTTGCTTTTATTACATGCACTTGTCCGTGTAACGAAGGCAGCCCTCAACCAAACTACGGTACCGATTTTTTTTGTTCTAGGTCTAATGATCACCAATCATCTTTGCCGTGAGTTGCTCTTAAGTCATGAAGTGGGCTCGTTGTCAGTAGATCAAACCCGGGTCACTAATTATACGACGAGAGTTGAAAACTCGTCAAGTGGTCGAATAGCGCTAAAAATGGCACTTTGTTAACCACGTTCTTTATATCAACCAAATTATTCAAACTCGATAACATCTAGGTTGACAGTAGCTTAAATTAAAGAAATTCTTCTTAGTGTTGATGGTGCCAACTACAGAATGAGAAAACTATTAGGGTGGGATCTGGAAGCGGTACACCGCTTTGGCTATATAGTTACATTAACTTGCAGATCATTCAACCAGGTCCCAGACGCGATGATTAGGTTGTCGACATTTTTTGATGAAATATTATCGAAGAACGGAATAACGTTTTCATTAACAATTTCGTGGGGAAAAAAATTCAAAATCGTCATTTGATCGCGAGATATTGTAAAGAAATGCTTTTTTAGCAGAGTAATAAATAGCTTAAGCTTTTATGATCCTGATTAAACACGGGGTGCCCTATGGAGTTTTCCCGGTAAACTTCATTTTAGGAACTAGAATTAGAAAGATTTCAAAACTTAGTTCCATCAAAAATACTCTGTTGTTTAGCTTCGGTTGGGTCACAAGCATCAGTGGCCCGATTTCAGAATAAATTATACTGTAACGCAAATAACGAATCTGTAAAAAGGTATTAACCCTTTCACCACCAAGTATTTCAGACGGACAGTACCCTGGACACTGGCACCTTTTGCGATTATTCCTTAAAATGCGCAAGTTCGAAAAAAGTGCATTTTTCACATAGAAGAATGCATTTTTCTATAAAGCACACCCTATAAATTTATTCAGGAAAAAATTCTCTTTCATTTAATGTAAGTTACATGTCTACAGATGCAACACTGACTGAAATACCACATTCTTAAGTTAGTCAATATGAAAAACTACAGACTACTGGTGTTGCTCTTCTAGGTTGGGGACAGAGATGCACTTAACTGGTGGTATTTCTTCCTTTGAAGTGGGACAGAACATGTCTCTTTCAAATACAAGTGTCCTTGCCTTAAATAATCTAATTAAAGTCAATAAAATTTGAACAGTTTTCAACCGGTACATGTACCTGGGATGCATTATAATTATGCCTTATCCAAAATATGATACAAGATGTCTTTCATGATCAATACTTGCTCTATTTTATCCACAGCAAAAGAAGTGTAATAAAAACGATTTTTTACCACAGCATTGTTCAGTTTTTGTCTATCTGCAGTATTTGTTCTGTAAGTCTAAAGCCAGTATTGCAACCTTGAATGATAATCAACGAAACAGTTAGAGCCCTCCTTTCTTTCCAATACAAAGATAAACATTACACTTCATGCACTTGAAAGTGCTCTTCCTGTCTTTGAATGGACAGTCCTTCTTACTAACTCCTCTGTTAATCCTCATAAATTCCTGCTGCTTTTTCAAGCAAACAGCACACCGGTGGTCATTGCCATCACCACGACAAACCATATGCTCGCCTACACCATCCATCCTCTCAGGGTACTCATTCGAGCTTCTCCTCCTTTTGTGACTGTTTTCATGAGTTGAGGGAAAATCTCCAATTAACTGAATGCACAGTTCCTGTTTGAAGCTAAGAAGATCTCTCTTTCTGTGGCCATGACCTTGATGTGCCTTGTAATGAGATTCAGTAACATAGGCATTGAAGACACACATTTGAAGGAGCTTCACGAACATTCTCATGTACCACCTCATTTGCTTTTTAGACTTGTTCACAGAAGTCATTTGATCATGTAAGTCCACTCCCCCCATGAACTTGTTGTAATCTTTGATGAGGTGTGGGCACGATATGGTCAACTGTCTCCACTGTCCTCTTTCTTTTACCCTCCTAGTGACAGTAGCATCGTCACCCTCTTCATCACCACTATCCTCAATGTCACGAACTCTGGGAGCTGGTCTGGGTACTGGAGAAGAATGTATGCTGCTCAGTGCAAAGATCTCCTTTCTGTCCTTCCACTTCAATGCCAACATAGAGCCATTCCAACTAAGCCATGCAATATCACCCCTCTGTCTTGTTTGCACTGCTTTCAACTCATTCATAGGAAAGCCTTTGCGATTCCTCACAGTTCCACAACCATACAAACCAATGTTTTTCATTGAAAGAAAAAGAATGGGACTGGTATAAAAGTTGTCCATATACACACGATGATGTGAGTTTTCTAAACCTTGCAAAAGGTTCGAAACAGTTTTGCCTGTCTTTCCAAGGTTTCCAGCATTCCTTTCATCACTGCCAACATACACATCAAACTTCTTACAATAACCATTGCTACTGTCACACAACATAAACAATTTGATGCCATACTTCACTGGCTTATCAGGCATGCGGACCTTTATTTTCAATCGTCCCTTGAAAGGCACCATTCCTTCATCTACTGAAACACTTTCATGGCAGTTGTAAAGGTCAAAAAATTTTTGATTTATTGTTCTGGAGACATTTCGGATCTTGTAAAGCACATCTCTTGCTTCACCTTGTGTTTTCTCATGATCAGGATCAACAAATGAAATATACTTCTTTAAATCAAAATAGCGTTTACGAGAGGAAAATATATTTCTCAAACCAGGTGTATGAAAGAGAGAAGTATTCCCACCTGAGAGAAAGTAGCGCTCATCCCTTGGCACAACAAGCAGATCATTCGAGATGATGGTCATTGCAAGAAGGGCCTTGATCTCTGTTGTTGTTGTCCGTTTCCAGTCAACGGCCCGTTTAGCAACAGCGTTCTTGTTTGTAAATTCAGTGATCTGTTCGATTAACCTGTTTTCCAAAAAAAGCTGAAAATATCCCAGTGCTGATTCCTGAAGTGGAGCGTTCCCTGTTGGGCCGCATTGTAACGAATAGTCCTCAATGTTCGCCACAAATTCCGTGCGTGTCCAGTTCATATTTTCCGGTAATCGGATTGGAAAACCTTCGAACTCTCCTTCTTCTTCATCATTTTCAGCGTCGAAAATTGCTTGCAGAACATCTTCCCCGTCAGAAAATTCGTCTTCACTCGATTGATCATCCTCACTCGAAGACATTTAAAAATGGCGATGCGTAACGTTCGAAAAATTCACGGTAACTCAAAATTTTCAGGTGAAACCGCCATGTTTTTTCTTGCTGGGAGTTTGGGAAATTTATCTGGGAACCCAGTTGTAATAGGAAGACCCCCCTCCAACGAAATCTGCCTCGGTATGATGCCGAGTTGTCGGCCATGTTTTTTCCGCCGGATTTCCGGCGCGTAGTGTTTGAGACACTTTTTCCTTGAGCCGGAAAACCGGCGCGTGGTGGTGAAAGGGTTAAGTTCATCGAAGTGAAAAGACCGACACCTTATGCCGAATTTCATTTAAGTTTAAACAGCAGGAACCTACATACCCATTCAATCTTGTTTACTTCTAACGGAATCATGTTTGTTGTTATTTAAAGGTGTAAATCAAGTGTTTATTTTCCATACTTCTGATTTATTTGTTTTCATTCAAGTCCATATTGGTTTCTCTCTTTTCTCTTGATTTCTGCCAAAAAGATAAAAGAAAGGTAATCGTAATTAATTAAGTTTTCTATCTACTCACCATGAACTGTACAAACTGTATAGCTTCATAAAAACTAGTGTCACTAAATCTCCAATATGGAAGAAGAATAAACCTTAACTCAAATAAGGCAACTCTTTCAGGTGTTGATTTTTTGATACCACTAGAGTACCTTTATAGTACTCTTTATAAAAACAATGATAACACGAACTCCTAGTCACTGATGTCATACTAGCTAACTTTTTAATGTCTAGTATACAACGATGGAAACTTGAAAGGAACTTACATTGCACGAAGTAAACATCATAGTCCCCCCATGCAGGGGGACCCACCCCACGCAGGTTGAGGAGATGGTGTTCACCAAGGATAATGTTATTTTTGATGTAACACATCGTGTGGACAATTCGAGCGGCTGCTCCAGATGCGCTTCGCAGTTCTCCGAAACTGCAATTAAATTCTTGGCGGCCCTGAAGTAGACATCATAGTCCCCCCATGCAGGGGGACCCACCCCATGCAGGTCGAGGAGATGGTGTTCACCAAGGATAATTTTATTTTTGATGTAACACATCGTGTGGACAATTCGAGCGGCTGCTCCAGACGCGCTTCGCAGTTCTCCGAAACTGCAATTAAATTCTTGGCGGCCCTGAAAAAAAAACAAATCAAACAAACATTTCCAATTTTATGTTTTTCCGTGTCACAAGTGTATAAATGTAAGCACTAAATCAGATTGTTAATTACTTTGGTAAAAAATTGGCATATTTACAAAAGCTTAGAGCTACTTGTTCACAACTTTTAGCACTTTTTAGCCATTTTTGCCAGCACTTTAATAAGGATTTTATGTACCAGTCAAATCGAAGCTTAAACATCCCCCCCCCCCCGGGCAAACCCCGGGCATTTGAATTTTTGGAACATTTTTGAAAAATTTCCCTTCCCGAGGCCGAAAAGCTGTTCAAGTGAACCATCATAGGTCCCCCACCCCCGGGAAACTTTTGAGTAACTTCTATTATGATCCGGAAGCTGCATATGTAAACATGCAGGGGTGGATCTAGGGGGAGGGTGCAGGGGGTGCGCAGCCCTGCCCCTGAGATGAAGCTTTCTTCTTCGTATATACGTATTTGCTTTTAAAATTTTTTAACTCACTGTCAGTGACGCCATTCCTTAGAGGTGCACCCCTTCTAAGAAAAATCCTGGATCTGACATGGTTTAATGGGCAACACTCTTACATGCTAAAGATATTATAAATGGTTCTTGAATACCTTCAAGTACAGAACAAAGCTTGTGCAAGCCCTTACTTTTCAGCCGGTCCGCCCGAATCGGGTATCTTTTGCTTTGAATGCATCAAGGCTTGTCTCCGCCATGATTTATCATGTCACATGGAATCAGTGCGACTTTTAACACGAAATCGAGATTAGCGATCAAATTCCCCGCCCCTATGAGTAGTAATCAAATGTCCCGCCCCGGGAAGACTAAGTTCATCAAATTCCCTCCCTCCCAGGCAGGAGAAGACATCAAATGCCCGGGGTATGCTCGGGGGGGGGGGGGATGTTCAAGCTTTGATTTGACTGGTACATTACCAGCGCAATCGGGAAAGGCCCACACAATAGCCGAGAGAAGATTTTTTGTCGGCCGACAAGAAATCGGCTTGAGTGCGGTGGCCACAACTTTTTTGTGACATGTAAAAAGAGAAGATTGAATGTCTAGATTTCACAGTTTTACTCCTTTAGAGGCCAATATCTCCAAGACATTCTTGAATTTCAAAGTTTCCTTCTGTATGTTGGAAAAGAGGTTATATCATATAATCAATTGATTTGGTGCGCTCTACTACCTGAAAACTTGGCCACAAAATCAAATTTATCCCATTTTCGTGTTTACGAGCTTGAAACATTGGCGAAAATGAAGGTCTGACAGTGAATCGATAATCATGATAAATTTCAATCATCCCCTGATATCCCTGCTAAGTTTTAAAGGAATCGATGCTCAGAATTTAAAGAACTAAAGCTTTATAAGATCTGATTATAAGATAACACCCCCTCAAGAAATTTGGGTAATAAATTTATTAATGATCGGCGATTTGCATGGAAGCATGTAAACACTTCTGTAATCTGCAACAGAATTTCCACGGATCCATGTAAACAGGCGGTCCAGTCCAGGACCAAAATTCGCCCGTGCAAACATTCATCTGGACCCTTACTCGAGGCAAATTGTGCCTTTATTATTTTGAATAATTTCATCAGTATTTCCTTTTTGCTTTTCAGGTATGCATGTGCGCATGTGCTTACAGGTAGCTACGCTCCTGGCCGGCATACAAATGCGTTCTTACGAAAAAATAATCTCTTTCAACTTCAGCACGATAAACGGACACATTCAAAACCTGTCTTTGAGGCACACAAGCAAGAAAAAACATACACGCATGATTTACAAAACTACTGAGTGGGATTTGTCACCTTGAAAATAAATAGCATAACCTTGGTTTTTCATGTTAATCTAGTTATCGATTGTTAGTACTTGCAAAGCACTTACCCTCGCCAGCTGATCCCTCAGCAGAGGATTTAGGTGTTTTTTTGTTATCTTTGCTTGATCATTCATCTGAAATGAAAAATTACATTTAAATTGGTTCTTCCCATCCCTCTAGTTCATTGACTCCATTTCGATGAGCACATTAAATCGCAATCCATCAATGTCATCAGTAGCGTTCACTTAGGTTTACTGGCGATAAATCATTTTCATTGGTCCAGTCGAAACAGTTGTCTGGGAAACTGTCTCGTTTGAAAAATAAACACTTCACACTTCACGGTTGAACGCAAATGGTAGTAAGACAAGAAAAAAAATCATACCAAAATCATCACAAAGCATAGTTTTGCACCATGTTCTGCAAATATTAACTAATTTTTTACCATGCAAGGCGAAACTTTGAATAAGACTCTGTATTGTCCGCATCAAGTTGACGCTGCTTCCAACAAACATAAAATGTATAAAGTGGCATCCTGTAGAATGAAAATGTTGTTACAATTAATAACTTAATATGCTAAATACAAACACAAGTGGGTTGGGTATGAATATATAGACATTAAATTAAATATTTATTCAATATTATGCACAATGCATAATAGTCAGTCATGGGTCTCTACCCATTTTCAATAGGGACTTTGATATCCTCAGAATTTCTATTAATCAAAACTTAAGGAAATTTGGATCACTGACAGATATAAACATACAGGATTGAGCTATTTAGCCTTCGACGCAATGTTGAATGTTGACTATATTTAAACCTTTTTTATTTCTAAACTGAATACCCGGGAAACTCGGTAAATTTTCTTGTCACCAAAAGGTCAAAGCTAGCCGCCTCAGGTGTAATACAGAAGTAATTATAAACTACATTGGCTCACATACAAGTCGCCATTAAAATGCAAATAAAATAAGTCACTGTTAATGTTGCAGTTAATTTTACAATTTAGCTACTTGTAGTTAGTTTTTTCTAACTAGTTAATCGTATTTTTAACCAGTTTTTTTTTTTTCTAACTGGGTGATTTTATGTTTTATAACTGGTTAGCTTTTTTCAAACTACAATCGATGACAAAAGTCCTTGGCACACCTGGAACAGATCACACAAAAATACGCTGACAAGGCATTAAGGGAGCAATACCTAATGGCATCACTAGAATAGGCAACCCCCTTTTCCCCAACAATTTGTAGACAAGCAACAACAATCATGATAAACAACATTGAACAGGGGAAGGGGACAAACTGATGAATTCCCTTACAAATATTGCAAGGTGTGCCAAGACTTTTGTTGGGGAATATACAGTATTGTGCAAAAGTAATGCAAACGTATTTCGTCGAAATTCGCGGCTTTTCCTGGCTTTCGACGAAAAAATATCGAATTTTCGATGGAAGCGAATTTTCAACGAAAAGTCACGATAATTTGTGATGCCTATTGTTTCCAACTACGTGAATTTTCGAACGACAATTCGCTCGGAACAAAAATATACTTTGAATTTTCAAGTGATAATTCGCAGTGTTCAATAAATGACTTAGAACATTTGAGCGAAATATCGCTCTTTGTTTGCTCTGCTTGAACATCTCTACGACGATAGTTTGCCCAGTTCGAATTTGCCGCGACGATTCTTTTCTGATGTCACTTCACAGTGTAAGCTTTACGACAAACTCATGTCCGTTTATACAACAGTTTTATACAAGACTCACCTATAGTACTTCAAAGGTTCCTTTTACTGTTTACTTCACGTTGAAAGGATCGCATTTCTTACACCATTGTTCTTTGGAGGTTTCTTGGCTCACGTTTGTGGAGCATAAGGGCCGCTTGTTGACACGGCCATGTTTGCGTAACCCAGACTCCGCGCGAACTCGTTTTTGTATTACCATAGCAACCACTTGTGTTGAATACTGCTGGCGTGTCGGCACTCAATCATTCTCATTGAAACTCTTGTGGTAATCATGCCAAAAGTTTCCAATTACACGCGAACAAGAATCGAGCTTCTTTACAAGCAAGGTCTCCACCCAGCTGAGATATTTAAATTGTTGAAAGGCGAAGGCTTACTCGTCAGCTTTGCCAGTGTAACACGAATTAACAAAAAGCTTCAACTCACCGGCTCCGTAGTTAATCTGCCACGTTCTGGAAGACCCAGGAAGCTATCTGTAGAGGCAGACGCTTTTATAGATCAGCAAATGCGAAGCAATGATGAAATGACGAGCGCTCAGATCCAGAAGAAGCTGGCTAAGCGTGGCGTTGCAGTGAGTTCGTCCACAGTGCGAAGATCCCACAAGCAACAAGGTTGGACTCTGCAGCGGACTGCTTATAAATAAACATTCTGTCTGCACAAAATATATCTCGTTTCAATGTTGTTTTACATGGGAAAGCGGGCTTCTGTAAACATCGCTAGTTAAGATTCCACCCATTTGTTTTAATTCGGCGATGAAGCGAATATTGATGCAGAGTTTCAATAATATTGAACTCAATCCAACGCGTTGTTTGTTTACATGTCAAGTTCGTGCAATCCTTGAAAATTCACTATACTTCGAACTTCGATATTTTGAACTTTCGTTTCGTGACATCGAAAATTCGTTACTTCGAATTTCGCTAAAGCGAATAATCACAAAGTTCGCTAATTTTTCGGCAAGAATTCCAACGAAATCCCTCTCGAAAGTTCGTTGATTTTTCGACGTACATTCGCGAGAACAAAGGGCGAACTTCGACGCATTTCGTTTGCATTACTTTTGCACAATACTGTAGGTGATTCTATTTCAAACTAATTTTGTTTTCTAACTAGGTGATTTTATTTTTAACTAGTTTATATTTTTCAAACTGGGTTGAAATTTTCAAACCAGGGTAATTTGTGTCAAAGGGGAAGGGGTGAGTCTGGGACCAATAACTTATTAGACCAACGAATATCAGCAAATTTGCAACGATTACTTGTGTGGCCTAGTGGAGATGAAGAAAAAATTCATTGAAGTCAGAGGTCTGGAGTTCAAATCAAGGTGAGGGTTAGGGGGGGTCAGTAGGGTTAGTGTTAGGGCTGGTGGTGAGCATGTTATTCTTTTTGAGAAACACCCCCCTGACCAAAAAAAGTGGAAAACCACCTACTTCGAAAAAACTAACTAGTTAAAAATAAAATCCCCTAGTTAGGAAAAAAACTTACTAGTAAAATTGTAAAATTAACTGAGACCAAAAATTGACTGAAAATGTCTCAAAAATGCAACACAACAAATTACCACACTATTGTGTGAATACACACAATAAAAATCAACAAGAACTAATAAATAGTAACGTTTATTAAAGTTTTAAAACTGGTTGCCTTGTCTATCATTAAATGCTCATGCAATGACATACTAACCTCCGAAGTAAAAAGTTGTTTAGATAGTCTCTCAAGATATCATGGCCCATGTTGAGAATTCCATATTGTGAGCCATTAAATGGAACAACATGCTGGCATTGTGAAAAGGCATTGTGGACTTTATAAGAAAGGAAAAAATAAAATAATTAGTTGAATGGAAAGAACTTGTCAAAGCTTATGATGATATTTGTACCACTTGATATTAATACATGTACATGTTGCAGTGTGCAAGTAATTATAATGTATATCATTTTAAATGCAACTTAAGTGTACATGACAATGGAACCTCTATATAATGAGGGGCTAAAGGACTGCCAAAATGTGTTCACTTTAGATTTCCCATGAAGTGTATATTTTACTATATGTTACATATTTTGGCACTGAGAGATAAGTGTGCAGCTGAACTGTGAATGCCATGCAATGTAAATAACATAAAATACAATCTTAAATAATATTGTTACACGGAGCTCGGTTTACATGGCGTATAAAAGACAAAACATACTCACTGAGAACACTTCTCCTTCAATACTGTGTGAAAAGAGTAAGTTCGTTGGGGGGGAAACTGAATTTCAAGTGGCCCAGCTCCACAAACATGGCAAATGCCACCTTTGTCTACAGCTGACAGCACGCCATTAAAGTCAAGCAAGACTTTAACAGTTCCAATATCCTCAAAAGGAATTTGCTTGTATGAAAGACAGGTACTTTTTACCCCGGCAGGAGGACCACGGTTTTAACATGGTCAACCATGTTTTGAACATGGTTGTTCATGGATGGCAACCATGGTAAACCATGGTTTGTCCATGGTCTGACCATGGTTTGACCATGGTCAACCATGAACGTTAAATGGCACAATGCTGACCATGGTCAACCATGGTCAAACTCACTGTGTCAAAGGAAGAACGGTAATCATGGTTAACCATGGTTAGCCATGGTTAAAGAACATGGTTGGCCATGGTCAAACATGGTAGCAGTAATGCATTTAAATAACTTAAATTAGGCACCATGAAATAACATGGTAAACCATGTCCTTTGTTTGATTGCAGATCATGAATGAACATGGTCAACCATGTCCTATACACTGTATTTTAATGTAGACCATGGAATAACATGGTCAACCATGTTTTTTTTATGTACTGACCATGAATTATAGCAGGTGCATGTGAGTGCATCACCCAACTAATAAATTACTTGAATCGGGAAAGCGCACGCAAAAATATAATATAAAACATGGTGTACAATCAAAGCACACTGAACTGAATTCTACTACATTTTTTACGTCAATTGGATTTGTTTTCTCAGTTGACGCTTAAAGTATTGTGAGATGACCATCAGTGTAGTCCTGTAGCTTATTGGAGATAATAATATGAATATAACAATGTTTAAACTTTGCCATTCTGTTAACATCAAGACTTCTGTTTACACATTTAGTACCATAGCAACAGTGTCTGTTGTGCAAAACGAAACAGAAATTGTTGAATTTCACTATCTTGAACATTTCACTCGTCATGATTACATTTTGAAGTTAACGTATGAACATTTTTGAGTACCTGACTGTTTTACACTCCATAGTAATTAAGCTTTACATATTTTATGCACTCCAGTCAGTCAAACATTTTGCTGTAAAACTATGAATATCCTGAAGCCAATTGACTGAATTTTTGCTGAAGCAAACTTATCAAAAGTATTGTGTACTTATTTAAACAGTATTGTATCCATTTTAATTTTCCAAGTATTGTATTTTTGAAACTTAATGTTGAATGTTTTACAGATATAGGATACATGCAAATACTGGTAACAACTTTTTTCAAAGACCCAAAGATTAGTCTTGATAATCCGTGTCCATTCAACTGATATTCACATAAGCAAAAGCCAGTTGATTTATCTTAGTATACTTTTAGCGACTATGTCAGAGAAAAATTTCATTGTTAGTACAGAAAATAAACAGAACTATCGGATTCAACCTACCATTCATTGCAGTGAATTAATCAGGTGCTAAATAGAACTACACAGGGAAATGTTGTCAGCAGCTTCAGCATAGGCAAAAAAAGTCAGGGCTAGCTTAAACCACAGTCTGCTAAGATTAGTTTTATTAGATCTTGATCTGTCTGCTTTTTCACACAACTAATTTCACTTTAATGTGCAAAATATATCTAGTGATTCTGCTATTCATAAAAAAAAACACTACTTTGTACTGTAAGTTACTGGGCCTTTTTAACTGACTTTTGGACAGCCTGGATTTTACATGTGATTTGCGAAGAAGTGATCTCTTTGTGCAGTTCTATTACAAGACTTTTCAACAATTCTAACTTTGCATTATCGAATTTAGGCTTTGCCACAGTTTTTGAATTAGAGGCTTTGCCTGAAACTGAATGAGTTATTATTTCCTCCTCAGTAAAAAGCCGCCGCATCAGTAAATTAACTGTGTTAAACACAGAAGTGGAGTTAGAGATCAGTTCTCTGCATTCCTTTTCTAACTGAGTCATTTCCGACTCTGGCTGTACATCACCACTGCCAGAAGTTCTCTTGAGTCTTCGTAATTGTTTCTTGAGGTTTTTCACCTCAGAGGCAGTGTCCACAATACTTTCCTTTAATGCTGACAGTTCTTTGTGACAAAACTTACAGCATCCCTGTAAAATTAACAAAATATTCCAGGATAAGTGCGATGTAAGCAATTTCTGCTGTATTTTTATTGTTAATATCCATAAACCATGCATATATTATGTTCAGTTTTATTTTACTTTTACAAATTAAAAATTCTGTCTGAATTTGTACAGTATTTAATTTTCTTAGATTATATTACAACTACAACTTAAATTATATTAGTTATCATTCATTCTTTTGAAATCTTACCTTGGTCTTCATACTTGTGCTAGGGCTTGTGTCTAATAACAAAAACAAGAAAAGAGATCTTTTGTGTTAGTAACAGCTGTGTCATGATAACACTTGATCAATAATTAAAAGTCTCTGTGTTTAGTACTAATGCAATACTGTGTTGCATAATATCTTGTTATCCTTTCAGGTGATTTAATTGGTATTACAATTTCACCCTTCATAACTTGGAACTCTCTATAAGTTATTCTGAATGCTTTAAAAACGTTCTCTTGAAGGTTAGAGTTACATGTACAGTATCTGTTAGGAGTTAGCTGTATTGATTGGTTAAATTCAGTGTATTGTTTTTTGTTCATAAAGTACATAGATCTAGATGACCAGAGGCTCTCATTGTAGTTTACAACTAAAACTCTTTCAATATCAATCTTGTACTTACTTTTTCCATCAGTCTCGCTATCTGATGAGACATGATCTCTGTTTTGTGCCTTTTCCCTGGCACCTTTGTCTGTTGGTATAAAAAAGGATCAGTGAGTTACTTGATTTCTTTTGACTACCGATAAATACTAATTCAAAATCTTAATTTATGATTGACATGTGTTGACTATTATTTTTATAGTGAAGCCAGCTTAAAGTTGCACTGTAACAGTTTGTAATTAGGGTCACCCAGGTAACAATGTACACAAATCAAAGGACAGAATGAGAACAATATACATTTATAAGCTTTACAAGTGAACAAGGTGTAGAAATAAACATAGAATATGAAGCTTAACTGCTGAAATATATATAAAATATCACTGAACTAACAAAGTTTATTGATATTCTTAATTAAAAACTAACCAATTGTAACTTTGGGTTCATCAATCCCTGCAATATTTATTGGAATTTCTTTGTGTGATACAGCTGGCTGATCTGTCCGTTGTTTTTTTAACGTGGTTTTTGCTAAAGCCTGAAAACAGTCATTGTTTGTCTATGATCAATAAAATACTCTTATTGTTCTATTGTTATCACATGCAAGGAACATTCTCAGACTCTGTAATTGCTGTTAATAACATCATGCCTTAAATCAGTGTACTTACAAGTTTGTCTTAACAAAAAATATTTCATTATAATAAATATGCTCTAATTGAAAGTTGCAATTTAACAAACCAAAATTAATGTGGTTTAGCTTGTTTTTTACTCTTATCAACAATTATTCGCGTCATCACAGTGGTCAAAATGTTGTGGACTCAAGAGGTGTAGCTGAGTGAACATTTCACTAAACCACATTTTGATTTGCTTTTTACCACAACATCAATGTCTGGAACATTTCCAGAGTGCAAGCTGAAAAAGGCATTGCACGACACATTAACTCATTAGCAGTCTTGTCCAAACTCTTATCGACAACGGCAAATTAGCAAATCAGATTACAAGATCTGTAGCAGCTGTGGAAAAAATAAATAAGGAAGCAAAATGACGTAAACGTCGCCGCCACATTAACTGCAATTTTCAATTAAACTTTTTATTTATTAGTTTTTTTAAGTGCAAGTGTAGCCACTGTGATACTTTATTCTAATATTAATTAAAATGATAATATAAATAATCAGAAAGGGAGGGGCAGGGTCTTTTCCCGATGAAAAACTTAAAACTGCAACATTCAACATTTTTATCGCTTTTGTTAAAGACTGACTAACCTTTTCAGCCATTACTTTAGAAAGGGTTGCCAAAGATCGACTCTATCAAGGAAAACAAAACTTACGACTATTAGCCAATAACAAAAGGGTCATAATACATAGTTTGAAAAGCTAAGCATCAACTGTCAAATTCAGTGGCCAGTCATAATTGTACTCACAACTTCATGTCCATCACTGTCAGATTCACTCTCAGAATCATAAGCATTTGCTGCTCCACTTTTCTGTGACTTGTTATTATTGTCTGATAAAGTATAGAAAAGTTCAATGAACATCACAAACATGAAAACTAAAAAAACAGCATAGGATAAGCAGGGAAATAATAACTGCCACATTTTCCATTCTCTCAATCTTCCACTCGTGTTTCTACATGTATAACTCATTATAGTTCACCGCTAAATTTTCCTTCGTAAGGTTTTTTTAGAGAAGATGAAAAGAATTTATTGTCCCATGTCGATTTTAGTTAGAAGAGAGCAAGAGAAGTATTTTTTAGGCTGAAAACTGCGGTAAACTATGGTACAGTAAAACATCAAGTGGGCACAGAGGTTTCAAGATTCGAGGTTTATTGTTTAGAAGGTTTCTTCTTTAGAAGTCAACAGTTGACATATAAAATTGTTTATACTTGTGTAGATGTAATATCATCTGAAGAGGATACAGTGGAAAATACGAAACACCTAAGTGCTCCATAGCGGCTGGAAATCTTGATAAATAAATTCTTGTTGTTTTCAGTTCCGACGCATGCCGCTAAGGAAAAATTTAGTGGGGAACAATAAAGACAATAGAGTGCTTATGTCTCGGAACTATCGGTCTGATAGTTGCCCCTTGGAAATTTTTTTCCCCCAAAATGAGCATATTTGTTTTAAGAACATCAAATTTCCACGGGGCAACTATTAGCCGATAGTTCCTCGACAGAAACACTCTATTGTTTAAATACAAACATTGCACATGTGTTCCATTTCTGAAATACTATTTAGAATACATCATGTACCATTTTGCAGGGTTTCATTTAGGATGAGGCACGGGGTTAATTGACTGCCTGTCTAGTTTTGACCATCTGGAGAAAGTTTTGTTTTTTCTTATCAAACAGTTCAGTTAAAGATGTTTTGCCTGCCTGTGAAAACCATTTATCCTCCTGCTAAAAACATTAATGAAACCAATGACATGGACAGTGTAGACAGTTAATACTTAGAGTAAGGTAGAAATTCACATGCTTGTGGAAATTACCTAGTTTCTTCTGTTTCTTTAGTGTTTCGGGAGAAGCAGAAGAATCTTTTGACTTTCTTTTCTGAGCCTTTTGTGTGGTCACCGTGTTATCCTGACTAGAGTCTGCAAAGTTAGGAAAGGTAACCATAACTGGCAAGAAACAGTATACCAAATTGAATATTGTCACATTATTGTACATAATTTATGTACTTCGTCAGTTTTATCAAACAGATACTACATATTTCACATAGATTTTGTTACAGTGCATTATGGCAAACTGAAATTCACAATTTATACCTTGGCATTCCATAGTAGCGGGCTCCTCATTAGTACAGGTAACAAAGTCTAGTGATTTTTTTGGAACGGAAACCCTCTTGGGTGGTAGCTGCGACTGCTTCCAGGGTTTTATCAAGTCGTTTTCCATAACAGTGGTTAAGTGTGATTTACTGTCTGCAAAGTGATTCGAAAAATAAACATTAAAATAGTTCGTGTTCATAAGGGCAAGCAAAGGCAAGGTATTTGGTAACTCAATGAAGCAGGTACAGCGGTTGATTCAGTTGCATAATGTTAACTGTTCTGTTCAATGATTTTTTTTCATATCAAGCAAGTTAAAAGCTAAAGTTGCATGCTCATTTCAGCCACTCACCACCTAGTTTTATTATTTCTGCCACAGCAGTTTCCTCGCCCTTTTTCCAGATGGCATCGACCGCCTTCCCTTCCGCTATGTTGTCCCGATCAGACGTAATTTGGGTCGTCTTGATGACTTGCCAGCAACTGGGTTCAGGGTCTTCTACCCAACGAACTAGTGCAAATGGTCGTGGTGCCATTATACCCAAAGAAAAAAAGAAAAAGGACAAAACAGTCACACTGAGCTATTACAGAGGTGGGAGTTGATGTCAGTAGTCTCGCAGTAGCAGCTAATTGCAGGAAAGCTTAACATACAAGAAATTTATATGCATGCATTGACCATGAAATAACTGAAACATGCTTTGACGTGACAGCCTGACTCGGTCTTTTCTGAATGGTTGTTTGCATTAAACAGGTTCCTATTTATGTCAATGTTTTAATCAGCTTGAACTTCATTGCCTTTTGCTGAAACATGTTGCAATCGCTTATCAAAGGGACAGGTCATGTACGCCTTGTAAAAATACTGTTTCATCATTTACATACATTTGCCTGTTCTTTTACCCTAGTGCATCATGCAGGGCATGTGCTGAGTATTTAACAGTTAAAAGTTGATAACGAAACATATACAAGCTTATCCCACATAATGAAATCGTTTGTAACCTTCCACAAGAATACTTAAAATATCGAAGTCAAACTTGCCTTCAGGATTCGATCGAATGATCTTTATGTCCAGACCATGGGCATGATCCATCAAAAGAAAGTCATCCACAAATCTTGATAAGCTTTACAAGTGCATAGTAGAACCTACCTGACATTGCACTTAATATCACCAAGTGTGACATAACAAACGTTTTGGTTTCTGCACCAGACGAATAAAAAATTTGAAAGGTCGTACACAAAACCCGCCGAAATTAGAAAAGCCGTTGTAAACTATGCTGAGTCTGCGCAAGGTTTGTACAGCGACGTGTTCTGTGTTACCAGGGGTGGCTACCAAGTTTTTGGTCAACGAACTTGACGAACGGCTTCTTGACGTTCAACTCTGGATTGGAAAGGAGTTTTTATCCATGCATTCCTCTTCTGAGCCTGCTAAGATAAGTAGTTCACTTTTATTTAACTAACTATTTGCGATATTTTAGATTTCCTCCGTCCCAGAAAGTAAATATGGACACGATCTTGTTGTGCTATCCGGCTTGCAGAAGTAATCGTCGGTTTCGACATCCAAGCCGGTGTTGGATTTCCAGCAAGATTTTACGCATCTCAAAGCAGCTTAAAGCTGCTTAAAGCAATGCTCTAAGTAAAAATTTCGTAATTTTCAAAACATTAATCAGCAGTCAAACAATTAAGTACATGTAGATAAGATATATGTTACGCTGCTAAGTGTACCCAAGGGGCTTAATCGAACTGAAATGTTTGAAACCAACGTGTAGCTTCCTTATATGATATAAACTGGGAAGTGTCCAGTACTTACATGTATCTGTTTGGATTTGGCATTTGTTCTTCGCATTTTAAGCTTTCCTAATGCTGCCTTGGATAAGCAACTGCAAAATTACGGACTAGGATATGCTATGGATTCTTTAGAATATCAACCAAAAGAGACCTTGTATGTTGTAGAAACTGACGTCAGTTCGCAGTGTAAGAAGTACAAATGCCTATTATGTGACAGGTTTCTGTCTTCAAAGCAACGGGTTTTGAGTCATCTCCACACAGCTCATCGCAGAAGTAAGTATTTATTTGAATTCTCATAGAAGTTCCTTCTTACCGATATATGCTCTGGACTATGTTAAAAGAAAATTGCGTTTTCTGAAAGAAGCTCAGAGGACATTATTCTTTTTTAGTTGACCTGCATCATTTCAAAGTATTGCAAAAAGCAAAGTACAAGCAACATTTTCACATCACAACAGGGCTGCAAGAATGATATTTGCGAGATTTAGCACATTGCCTCTCTTTACATTGCATTCTTGACTAGTAGAAGTTCTTAAAAGCTTACCTAGAATTTACAACAAAGCTTTGTTTAGAAAGTTTGGGAATGTAATTGGGTGAATTAGGCTTAATGCATCTTGCAGGTCCCTTGAAAAGGGTGAAAAAACGTTATCTCGATAATCCAGGTCTCCCAATACCAAAACGTACATTATACCGTAAGGAGGCTAGAGGTAACAAGTCTGCTGGACAAGAGAAGGATGAAAGTTTCACTGTAGTTGGAGAGCAACAACACACAGAGGCCTTAGATGTAAATGAAGATGTTCTCACTCCAGACCCAGCACAAGATCATGATGAGAGTTTTCAAGATTGTATTGAGATAGAAGAAGAACTGATCCAAAATGAAAATGGTGGGCCTGAAGATCTAATATCTAGAACTATTAATACATATTTTAGTGTTAATTCAGAAGGAACTAACCATGAAAGTGATATAGATTCAGAGTCTGATGACTCTCTGAATTTTAGTACTGAATCATCAAGTGAAAATGAACTAAGTGAATCAAGTTCTTCTGAAGATAACAATAGTGAAAGTGACGAGGAACAAATAGAAACTCAGTGCCACCAGAGAGATTACCAGTCATTTACAGTATTGCAGTTGCAGTCATTGGCAATTATTGCATTTCTTTTAAGACACAATCTAACTGGAGTGGCTGTAAACGATTTAATTAGTCTTCTTAAAGTTATCTACCCAGATTCATCTCTAGGTAGTATGAAATATGAAGAGCTGTTTCAAGTGATTGATAAAGTCAACTTTAAGGTATGTCACTACTGTCATATTTGCCACAAAGTTTTTCCCCCAAACAGAGACGTTTTTAAATGTGAAACACCCAGCTGTCCAGGTTTAAGGTATAGGGGAGGACATTCTGCTCAGACAAAAGCCAATCGTCAGGCGTGGAATTTCTTTTTGCTTGCAGATGTTAAGACTCAGTTAAAATACATTTTAGAGCAGGATGGGTTGCTTGAAAAAATACTGAGCTGTAAAAAACAAGCAAAAGCTTCCAAAAGTTCTCATAATTCTTCTCTAAGGGATATAACTGATGGGAGTTTTTATCGCTTCTTGTTGGAAGAGGGCCAATTCCTTGCAGGTGACAATTGCATTAGTGGGATCTTTAACACAGATGGTATTCCATTGTATTCATCTGCTAAAGTTAAACTTTGGCCAATTTTCATAGCAATTAATGAAATCCCTTTATGCCAAAGATTTGCAAGGGAAAATATGGTTTTGGCTGGCATCTGGCAGGGTAAAGCGTCCCCTCCATTTCTTCAATATATGAATGTATTTGGAGAAGAAATGTGTTCTTTGTATGAGGGTGGAATTCCTGTTAGTGTTGGGGGTAGTCTCGCTAATGTCAAACTTGGCATATTTCTTGGAATTGTTGATCTCCAAGCCAAGGGTTATATCCTGAATATGACCATGCATAATGGAGAGAGTGGTTGTTCCACATGCGAAGAACCAGGGAGGACAGTTAAACAAGGGAAAGGTCATTCGAGATGCTATCCTTATAGAAAAAGTAAAGACCGGTTTCCCCTAAGAGATTCTAGTGATATCAAGGGTAATATTGGACCCAAAGCATCAGGGAATAAAAGAATAAAGGGTATCATTGGCATAACTGGGTTGGCGTCAATGCCATGGTTTGATGTTGTTCTTGGCATTGTCCCTGATTATATGCATGGGGTTCTCATGGGTGTAACTAAGACACTTCTGCTTAAATGGTTCTCCCCATCTCAAAGCAAGCAGCCCTTTTTTGTAGGAAACCACATTCGGGCTATTTCTAAAAGACTTATGACAATCAAGCCTCCAGATTACATTGAAAGATTGCCAAGGGATCTAGAAAAGCACTTTGCCCACTTCAAAGCCACAGAGTTACAAGCCTGGTTGTTATACTATGCACTGCCTTGCTTATCGGGTACCTACCAGCAAAATACCTTCAGCATTTTGCTCATTTGTCGGAGGGAATCCATTTGCTTCTCAGGGACTGTATAACAGAACCTGACTTGGTTAGGGCTGAAGCTTTGTTGAATGTTTTCTACAGAGATTTTTGTAAACTCTATGGGGAGGGTGGCTGTGGACTTAATGTTCATAATGTTGGTGCTCACCTAGTATTTTATGTTAGGCTTTGGGGTCCTTTGTTTGCATGGAGTTGCTTTGGGTTTGAGGATTGGAATGCAGTCCTTTTGCAGGCTGTTCATGGCACTGGGGATGTCACCAAACAAATTTTATGCCATATCCATGCCCAACTGCAGTTAAAAAGCTTGTTTCTAAGGATGCCTGAAAGTGATACAAGGGGTTACATATCAAAGTTGATAAAACACACTAGGCAGTGGAAAATAACACAAACTGTGCAAGACTGCAGTATTTCTGGGGCGGTTGTGAATTTATCTGACTTGCCTGGGAATGAATTGGAGCTTGTAAAAACAGTAACTGGGGAACAAGACACTTCTCAACTTAGCAAAGCACTCAGAGTTCAGTATGGGCAAGAAAAACTGTATGCCAAAGACTATAAACGAATGAAAAAGAGAGTTTGTTATGTTGCTCTCACAAAGAAGGGTGACATTGTGTCAATTAGGTACTTTATTTATAGCAGGAAGTTGAATTCCGTGTTTGCGTTGGCACAAGTAGTAAACCTTGCCAATGATTGTTTCATTTTTTCAGAAGCTGGTCATCACATTCTTAAAGTTAATGAGACACAGGATATTGTAGTCATTCCAATATGTGAAATCCAGGAAAAGCTCTTTTTCTTAAAAATGTCAGAAACTTTAAAATTTGTCATTCGTATGCCAAATATACATGGGCATGGCCTTCTTAAATAACTTATTTTTACAGGGTTCAGATTTGATTCTTGTGTTGTCCATATGCAGTCCATGTTTCAGTTCAATAAAAAAAAGTCTTCATCAATCATGTACTCTTGTTTCCCACTGTCAAGGAAATGTACCTCATGTGGTATTTTTGTATCTACATGTATCTGGTTGGATTGTCTACATTATGTCTAAGACAACTGAACAGTTGTAATTAATTCCTAACCCTGTGTATGTATAATGCTACCAGTTATCACAAAACTGTAAGTTAAGATGTACATTAACAAAAGATAAAATAATGTTTAGTAATGACACTAGTAAGTGCTGTATACAGACAACTTGGTTGATTAAAGTGGCATAAAGTCCAAGGCATATAATCATTTTTGAGATACTCAGCTGTAATGCTTGTTTGAATTGTATTTTCTTATTTGAAAATAAATACTTGACAGATTTGATTTGAGTGTCCTGTTTTTATCAGGAAAAATTGCAACAATGCTATTCACTTAGTATTAAGCCATCCAATGCATATGCAAGTTCCTCTCTTTTTACTGATCATTATTTCTATTTTGTGACATAACTGTTAATATTCCTACACATTAATATCTTCCAGCATTTTTGAATTAAGTAGTAGACCACAAGTTTCTATGCACACAAGAGTTTTTCTTAATGGGCTGATAAACCTTGCGGGATGTTGGTAGAACACTCAAAGAATTCGTATATCATGAGCCGTTTACGAATTCTTTGAGTATCCTAACAACATCCCAAGTGGTTTATCAGCCTACAAACCAGGGAAACTTGCAGTCTATTGCTTTTATAAAATACTACAGAAGATGCATGATTTTTCCATGGGTTTACAGGCACAATAAACCATAGCTAATTGACCAATCAGAGTGCACACATTGACTTGCTTAATATAATTATGATGATCTATAATCCATTACTCAATGAAAGTACAAATTTGTTTGAATATATACTATATTTCTGCTTCAAAAATTGAACAATGCTAACCCTGGTTTAAAAGTAAATCATTGATTAACTATTAATCCAGGATTAGCATTAATATTGCCTTTCAAACAACCTAATAAAATAAAATAAGAAATCATTACAATAGTACAAATAATTGAGACTTCCATCGCTTTGTCCTGCCAGGGGTTTCAACTGCTTTTGCTAAGATCTTGATATTATTCGGCCCTAAGTGATGTTGTGTCTCCTCAATCCAACCAATTTGAGTCATACTGCTTCTTGGCCAAAGTCTTCAGACACAGTGAACTACATAATTATTTTATACCAAAACCATGGTATTTTGTAGTCATGAAAAAGAATGATTATTTTTAGTTATCAATCCAAGTAACTCGTAAAAGTAATAGAAACTGAAAGGTTTTTGTCAGCAAGGAACCATGGAAATCGAGTACTTGACCACTATTTTAGCTCAAAACATACATCTATGCTAAATTGAAATTGAACTGTCTTTAAGCCCTCAGTTGGACATGGTTTTCCATGGTTTTCCATGGTGTTTGGTCATTCTTTATTGCAGAGATTTATATTAATGATAAAAACTGTGAAAATGAGGTTTACTCATTCCTTAAACACCTCAGGTGCCACTAAAATCTCTCAAATCATATTTTAATTTTGTTAAGTATATGATATTGTCTTAACCTTTTTTGGACATGGTTGTCCATGGTTTTCCATGGTGTTTGGTCATTCCTCATTGCAGGCCTTCTTAAGTGTTTAAAAAAGGTAAAAATCAGTTTTAATCATTCCTTAACTCCTTGAGTGCCCTTATCAAGACATGCTTTTTCAATTATTAACAATAAAGTTTTCTGACCATGGTTGGCCGTGAACCATGGTCAGTGGCCAAATTGGACCATGGTCACACACCACGGTTGAAACACAGTCAACCATGGTCAACCATGGTTGGCAATGAAAAACCATGGTACCATGGTCATACTGTCGCCGGGGTATGCTTTCCTGGGTCGACTGCAATGTATTAGAGAATTCACTGGTACACGCAGCATGGAATAGTGTCACAAAATCTGGGCAACACTCCTCAAGGGAATCCAAGACAAACATGACATGCGCACAGTTGCTGAATGTACGGTTGAGGCACTTCATGCCTAGGGCACCAACCGTTAGAATTCCCCAAGGATGTGCTGGTGGCTTTACACTGATTAGTGTCTTCTGTATATGGACAAATGGAGAGTCATCAGGAGCCTCAATGTTTTCTAAAAAATAGAAATGTACTTAAACTAAAGCATTTATGAGTTTTAAGTGGCTAATACCGGTAACAATTTTCAGCATTTTCCAGTACTGTTAATGGGTCAGTGGTACCACTCTATCTCAGTTACTGCTAGGTTTTCAGGTGGCTCTGGACCCCTCCCACAGACTTTTTTAATCTTTGCAAAAAGTTACGTCATAACAGGCTAATCAAATTTTGTTGATTAAAAAACAGGGTCACCAAAGTCGTGCGTAATCTTTTAGCCCTTAAGGTGGTACCATGATCAAATTTTCATGCCTTACTTTTTTTAGTGTAATACTAACATAGAATTCCATTACAGAACAAAAATGCCGTTTACGGTTTGCAAATATCTGCATTACTTCCAGAGATATTTAAGTTTGAAAAATGGAAAAAATATAGAAACGAGATGACTGAAGACATCACACACTCAACCCAATATAATACTGAGTATGTTAATAGGGCTGCCTTGGCCAATTTGCAATGCAGAACATTGAAACTTGGTAGGCTAATAGTTCTACAGGAAACACCTATTGCCATAATAAATCCATTCCCATGGCAACTCACTCTTTTTCACTCCCTACCCACTTGATTTCAATATGTTAGTGATTTTCATCTTGAAAATGTTAAACAAGGCCCCAAACTCAAGCTAACATTTTTATGTGCTTGCTGGATCATGCATATGAAGTGCTGTTAGCAAAGAACAAAATGGAATGCCAAAGGTGGCCAGAAAAGCTTTTAGTATGAGGGAGGCCTGGAACCCAGTATTGTCATGGTAACAGAACTGTTACGCTCGTATTGTGGAGCACATGTAGTAGAATCTTACCGCAGAGAATCAAACATTTCTAAACCAATGCGACAGAAATTGTATTCTATTTTTAGGTAGGTGTTGGGAAAATTCAGTTGCAACATCTATAACCCATTTTAAGACTAGTTATTCCTATCGACCTAACCACAACACATAAGGAAATTCCGACCTAGACAATCTTACCAAATGACCAGAACTTCTCTCGCAATGAACTTGTTAACTTCCGAACAAAGTTTGGAGTGAACGTCCCAACAAAGTTCGGTGTGAAATTCACAACTTCGTTTCCAACTTCACGAATGGATTGACAACTACGGAATGAAATTGCCACGTTCGTAGCGAACTTCGGCAATTTCAAACCAACTTTGCAAACCTTTTGTCAAAAGTTTTGTGAAACACACTGTAAAATCAACAAATGCAATCAAAACAGCCTGGGAATTACAGCTGTTTCCACAGTTATCATCCCAAAGCCTTGGCGATAAAATAAACAAGCTCCTCATGAGCCCGAACGAATGTTTAAATATCATTCTTAAAAGGACTATTCCTTAGGTCAATCTGTTTCAACCTAGGTCAAATTGATTTTGATTTTGCGACAAACAAAACAATATTTTTGGCACCTTTGATCTTCTCTTCATCTCCACTCCACTTACCTCGCCTACTATTCCTCCCTGCTCTCCCAACACCCCAGCTCCTATTCTTTTTATCTCAATTCTTACCTTGTGAGCCTTGAACCACAGACCTTTTGTTATCCTTTGGATTCATGTCCTGATACCTTACCAGTGAGCCATGGAGACTTGGATGCAAGTTCCAAAATTTTTTGTAATTACATATACATTGTGGTGGTAAAACATTTCCTTCCTTGTATTATACAAATTATTACACTTATGTACCTCTGCCCTAACTACATTTGTATATACAAATTAATCTTACTGTAACATCATATTGACCTAGTAGGTTGAAACACATTGACCTAGATTGAGACAAATTGACCTAGGTTGAAACAAAATGGCCTAGGTAGAAAACAAATTGACCTGGTAGGTAGAATGCAAATTGACCTAGTAGGTTGAAAACAAATTGACCCAGGTTGAAAACAAATTGACCTAGGTTGAAAACAAATAGACCTAGGTTGAAACAAATTGACCAACGTTGAAAAACATTTACAAAGGTTGAAAACAAATTGCCCTAGGTTGAAAACAAATTGACCCAGGTTTAAAATAAATTGACCTGCAACATCTAAAAATGTACTATCAATGCACACACATAGAATAACTGTTTAGAACTTATAGATAGTCTTGAATCAAAGCGATAATGAACGTTTAACAAAAGCTTGTCAAGAAAAAACGTACCCAGAGTTTATTGGATTTAAAATTGAAATCTTGCAAAAAAGAGTTGGCGGCAGCCTTATCAAGGACTATAACTGAATGACGCGAAATTTTCAATTGTAAATAATACAAAGACACAGTGTCTTTATCAATGACACCCGACACCTGGAAAAAGACATAAAATAAGTAAATAGATGGGATGAATAGTACAATATGTATGCAAATAGTGACTTGCATGAATCCTAAAAGAATCCTAGCAAACATTTCTAGGACTTTGTTCAAGGTACACTTGCAGTGAAAACTCTATGCATATGCTCATGGTTTGTTGTTAAATTTTTGGCACAAGTCATTCAGTAATGATTCTTCTAAAGTTTTGCATCGTATTTCTCAAAAATTGTTGCCCTGTGACTCTGATAACCATGCTTGGCTAGATCTAGGACTAGGACCTATAAGACAGCTATTTGACCTTAGATAGAACACTTGATAGGGTATGGTATGGCTGCATAAAAAAAGCTTGTGACTTTTTTTATTTTTGTTTACATTTTATTGCTTGGCACACACACACAAGAAACTTTACAAACACACTACTGTCCTTGTGACTGTTATCTTTGAGACTCACTCTGCTTTTCTGTGTTCAATATGTGTGACCTGGAAAGCGAAAAGCACCACTAACGCTTTACCGTTTAACGGAACAAACCGTTTAGTATCCGTTTAACGGATCATGTAAAAGCGTTTACACACTTTTCTCATCCGTTTGCAAAAATCTCGTATCCGTTTAACGATTCGAGCAAACCGTTTAAACATTTTCCACATCCGTTTACAAAATACAAGTATCCGTTTAAGGTTTTCGACAAACCGTTTAAACGCTTTTCTCAACCGTTTACAAAATTTTCGCATCCGTTTAATGATTTGGGCAAAGCGTTTAAACGGTTTCCTCGTCCGTTTAATTGAAACGGGTATCCGTTTAACATTTTGAGCGAAGAATTAGACGTTATTTTCCGGTCAAAAATTAAACACTCGCTTAATCTAGGCGAGTACGAGTCAAGAAATTAGCCGTGATACTAACTCCATCGTAAATAAACAAACACGCGGATAGTAAGCGTCTTTCAGCTAGCGTTTAAATATTTAAACATGTTAAGTATCTAGATAAACGGGTTTTCAAATCATTCAGTCAGTTACAAATAAATTTTTGAAATGAATGACATTAAATGCTACAAAGGTGACCGAAAGATAATAATCATTCGAACAGATAACACACTTGAAACTACTAGCAAATAATATACACTTGAAACAGTAAAGCAAACACCTCAAAACTTCAGAGCACTTCCTTTAATTCTAAAACAAACTCGTCAAAAGCTTGACATTGGCTAGTTAGTTTCTTCTGCGGCAAAGATTGTCTGGTAAAGAAAAACACAGATAAACAAAACTTGATCGTACTCACATGTGTTCGCTTGATCACGGGCATCACCACATTCAGCACTAGCCCAGAAAGAGAGGCCCTGGGAAAGAGATTGCGTGTCGGTCACGTAAACAAACAGTATCGAATTGAACGGCGACAAGGTTGACAACACTAAACCCCAAACGAAAAGGCCTGAACAAGAAAACCGGCAGAGCGATAAAGATAGGAAAGCTGTATCATGATAAAACGGCGAATAGAGAAAATTAGCTGTAATCTTGAACAATGTTAACAGTTTGACGAAAAAATCGAACAGGCAGAGTGAGACATAGTGCGCTTCATTTCAAGGTAAGCTGTACGATTTCATAGAATGATATGAATACCACCCGGGGAATATCACAGTAAGTGTTTGGCTTTTCATAATCATCTATTAACGGATGGAATCTCCAAAGCTGTGTTATATAATCAAGAGTGGTCACACATTATTAAACACAACATTTTCTGTGTACATAGGATTCTTGTCTAATTTACCGATTGTTTTAACAGCGATACCACTCTCTGATGCGAACATTCGGTTTCTAATTCGGTTCGGAGATTTAGCACTTTAAGCTTTGCGTTTAATGATTTGCTCCAACCGTTTAATTTTTATACCTTGCCGTTTAATGATTTAATTCAGCCGTTTAACGTTTTCAACATTCCGTTTAACGATTCGGTTCAATCGTTTAACGTTTTCAGCTTTCCGTCTAAATTTTTTTACAACCGTTTAACACTTCATGCAATCCGTTTTTGAACTCTGTCCAACCGTTTAACGTTTTCAGCAATCCGTTTTTAACGGATACCCAAACCGTTTAAAACCGTTTACAGTCCGTTTAAAACCGTTTACAATCCGTTTTTTTAAGCCGTTAAACGGTAAAGTGTTAGTGGTGCTTTTCGCTTTCCAGGTCACATGTGTGAAAGTTTTTCATCCATTACGTTTGACATAAAGCTCTTCTTGCGTCAACAAAAACTGTTGCTTTGACTTGTCTTGTTGCAACTGGCATACCTCAGAGTGAGTCTGATGGAAACTTGGAAGTTTGCTCACTGCAGCTAAATCTGGTCACGTTGCAAAGTAAATTCTACACTAGCAATGTTACTCGATTGTCAAATTCTGTCAGTCATAGCAACTTATAAAAACAGACTTGCCACTACTGTGGATCAGCCCTTAGGTATACGTAGATCACAGAAACATCTGATCTTATGAACGGTTACTTTTAAATTTAAGCGAAGAAAGCAATGGGCAAACAAAGAAAGCCTATGATTCGAAATTCGACATCCTCAGACAAAAATCATTTCATCAATGATTTCCCCTCAATAGATTTTGCAACATTTCTGGCTCCTGTATTTTCCTGTACCCATCCTTACTGGCGGCTACTTTGGTTTTAAACTTCAACCATTGGCAAGCGTTCGTCACCGAAAACGAAGTGATCGATCACCGTTGATCTTAAAACATACTTCGAAATAAGTGCTTTTGTGCTTATTGACCATTCCATCTAGGAAGTGAATATTTCACTTCGCAGTGGCACCTCAGAGGGTTAAAACTGAAAGATATTTGTTTAATTTTCCGCAAATTTAGAGAGTTGTTGGTGAAAACAACAACGTGTGGGAAACTGCAGGTGACAGAAATGAATACAGTGTCATTAATAATATATTATAAGACGCGTACCAGATCCTCTTCAACAGAGCTTGTTGGTAAGTTAATATCGATTTGTTCCTCACTATGGCCTTTCTTCTTTTTGATTCCTCGCATCGACTAAAATCCCTCCTGCATACGCTTTGGCATGTTTCTCGATCCCGTTCTCGTCGAAAGTAACACCGAAGGATGCTGCAAACCGACACCACGTTGTATAAGTTTAGACAAATTGACCAATAACGCGGGCTCATGGTCGAAACAAGGCCCTTCTAGGCCCTCTTTATTCTTTTAACCATGGTTACCCACCCCCTTTTTAACCATTTTATACCTCAAAAATGGGCTGGATGTTAAATGGATGCTTTAACGTGGGAAACACTATTTTTAACATCAGTAAAAGTAAACAAACCTGCGGCGAGCTACGTGTTTACATCAAAAATTGGTCTCCCTTGCGTGGATCTGCTACAGTGGGCCTTATTTGTTCGAGAGACATTTGTCTTTCCGCACTCACAGTTTGAACAGCATATTTAAAGTAGTGATCCTACCCCAGATGCTGTTTCTTTTATCGAGTCGGAGAGCCATACAGCTGCCCCACAGGCTTCACAGCCTCCTTCCACAAGGACATTTAATTCTACAACTCGACAGCTGCGAAGTGAAAATCCACTATAGACTTCCAGTTAAGCCCAATTTTTCATTGCCTTTTTTTTGATAGCAGATCAGGAAGCTGTAAGACAATTTATGGCATTATTACAAATAACAGCTTTAGCTCTGCAAAAGCAGCCCTTGTTTGAAGTTTTCCTGATAGCGGGAAGGACAGCTGCGATCTTGGATGTCACAATGTTATGCGCAGAAGAGGTTGTGCAGTCCAAAACAAGGGAATCACCTTGCGCAGCACAAGTTATCGCAAGTTGTGGGGAAATGTCTCGCTCGATGGGCTGTGAACATTATGCAAATGAAGTATACTCACGGCTAACTTCGAAATTGCTGTCCATTTTTAATTAAAATAAGTTGTTTTAAAGGTCTAAATTAAAAGATATAATTTAAAGAAGACTCGGCCACCGAAAATGAGAACATCGAAAATCATAAAATCGATGAGCAGCACAAGTTCTCACTGGATGTGGACTTCGTGATATTGGATTTGACAGAAACGGAAGTCCCTGAAGTACGGTTTTATGGTATGGTAAATAAGCATATAGTGAGCGAAATGATATGAACACAGAGCAATTATTTTTATGTATCGCTAAAAACAGAAAGGAAAAAAAGAAATTAAACAATCAGCCCACACCCAGAGTCGATCGCAGTTCACTTGAACAGTGGTCTTGGTTAGTACCACTGTGCTATGTCAACATTAAACGATCGGAAGGAAGGAAATAAACATGCGTATCATATCCACCATAAAACCACAGACAACTCAGCGGGCTTGCCGTTTGTATGAGGACTGTCTGTGGGTTAATTTATCCTTTACCAAACAACTGTCGGTGAGTATATTTGGTATTTCTGGATTTTTTTCTGACACTCGGGGATGCCTTTTTTAAAGCCTAGAGGTTACTTGTGTTCATTCGTCTGCAAATAGAGTCGCAACGTTTGTTTTGAGGGCAGGTCCTCGTGGCTTGTTTTGCACCGGGACTCTTCGCAAGCTACGCACAACACAGCTAAGCGTGAACAAGATGTTTTGTTCAAGAAGCTTGATTTTGAAGGAATCAGAGTGAATCAACTTTAGCAGTTGAAGGATACATTAGTTGTCGTGATCACTGGATGTGACAAGAAAATTAAGCATGCTTTTGAAGGTAAATACAAAGTCCGTGTGTTTACAAAGTTGGTTCGCTGTCAAGTGGGTGTTGAATACAGATCGCGGATTTAAAGCAGCTTCCTGAACTTTACAAAACAAAAAAGATAATTATAATGTACAGTATTACTTCCAAGATTAATTCAAATGTTTCAAGCACAATAAGCTATGGTCGATAAAATGACTGCAAAAGCTGTTGGCAAAAATTCAAGCTTTTGATTTAGCGTGAAGAATTAATTTGAACATGCTGTCACTATCACGCAGTGAAGCATGTATGCGAAATTTTGACCTTTTTTCCCTTTTAAATAGTTTTTTTCTGCCTCACCTTGAATGAAAATTTATTCGTATTGAACTTTTTGTCGCATTTCATTTGGTTACCTTTCTTTGGTAAATTTAGCTATTTAAATTAAAAATAATATCTGTATATTGAATTTATGGCGACCTACGTGGCCGTGTTTGTTTAGTTTATTGGTGTCGTTCAAATACATTTTTTGAGTTTTAATTGAGCTACTACAAAAAACATATTTAGCACAGTTGAGATATCTCAAAATAATTCAGTGGCTTTTTGTCATCTTTTTTATTTACAACTTTCATCTTTCTTTCACTACGCTGTATTATTTCTCGCATACGAAGAAATTATATGATTTTTTGTCTTTAAATTGTTGGTTTACCCATGTCTTCGCTTTTATTTTTCGATGGTTTCTCTAATGTTATCCACTATAGTAAAAGAATGATTAATATTAATACTATTTCTAAGGAGAAATAATATTAATCAATGAGAACAAATTGCTTTTGCTGAGTGTCCTGCATCAATCATTGAAAGTTATGAGAGTTAATAAAATGATCAATAAAGGAAAATTATCCTTTAACAAATTCTCCTAACTGAAACAAAATATCTAGTTTTCAGTTAGAGAATGTGTATATGAATACTGAGAATTGTAGGGTTTAGTGGTAACTAATCTGGAAGACTGGATTGGAAGTCTGCCATTACTGTGCAATATGACATCAAACTTACCTTTCATCATCATCAGATCTGTAAGGTGCAGGGGATGGCTTTTGCTTCTTTTGATACTCAAAAAGGCATCCATCATCTCACAGAGCTAGGTCATAAGTCAGCTTTGGTAGCAGCTTTATCCTGCCGTCAATGTCTTGGTAAAACAATTGTGATATATGCTGCCATAAGACATAATTCCCATTGTTTCACATGTAGCCAGATCCAGAGTGTGACAAACAGTTTCTGGTTTTCTTTACCAAATGTGGGGCATCAGAAAAGTAATACAGGAACTGATGGGGCACGAATAGATTGATGGTACGGTACTACACATCAGTGTATACACCACCATCTAGTGGCATGTCCAGGCAGTAGAATCTTGTGTTTGGAGATGCACCATCAGAGGTGGCAGTGATCACCCACAGATTCCAGGTGGTCTTAAGAATGGCAACTGCTTCCCAGAAAAGGGGCATTAACTGGGCTGCAGTGACACCTGTGGTTGGAAAATGAGCCAAGCAGAACTTGAGCTTTGTCCATACCCCACACACTAGAAATTCTAGAACATGTGAGACAATCTTGTCAACTTTTTCTAGAGATCCAAGATCAGTCACCCAGATCAGTGAATTCTATAAGTTCTCCAGTCGCTTTATTTAAAACTGTATTTGCCATGATCTTCATCTCATGAAATAATAGGACCACCTATCTCTGTGCACCAAGTAGTACTCGGTTTCAGACTGCAACATCCTAAAAACTTGTTTTGGCACTCTCTCTGGGGCTGGATAGCATTTCTATAATCTCTCAGTCGTCGCTGACTTGGCAACACATGAACTTTGCTGTTCCTCAGTGCTTCATAACATGAAGGAGACTTTGCAGCTAGTGATAAACAGAATTGGATAATCATAGGATGATATTGAATACCAGTTGCACTGCTTTTTAACAATTGTTTTTGCTGCTGCCAAAACAGATTCATGAACGGTGTCATATCTGAACTACAGTCACCAGTTATTGAAGTTAGATCATTACTTAGCTTGTGATCTATCAGGAGTGAAGATTTTGGGATCTCTTCCTTCATTCCCTCCAGCTGGTGCTCTAGCTCAGAACATTTCAGCCGTTGCACCTGCAATACGAGCTTGAGTCTTTCAGATGCTGTAGTTCCCACAGGTGCCTCGATGTATGCTGGTTCCGACAGCCTCCTCTGCTTTACTCTTGAGATGTTTCCTTTGGAGGCATTGGGGACATTTTCGGAATACCTTGAAGAGAGATGCTTTTCTCAGGTACCAGATAATATGACCGTCGGTGAGTAAAGTAATATGCTGATCATTGAGACGTGCGTTCGACCAATCCATGCATTGTGTTAGCGAGATCCCTTGCGTATTCACATACTGTACAAGAAGGAGGTTTGCAGTGACTTACGGCACGCTGAGACTCCACTTGCAGAGTTAAACAAACTCTTGGTTCAATTTTGTAGGTAGGATTGACCTCTACTAAGGTTAACCTTAGTTTGTTGAGCCCCTTCTCCACAAGATGCACAGACTGCCGTTTTTGATGATACTGTGCCCTTTGGCTCCTCATTCATTACTTTGTTTGAATTTCGAATTTCCTGCACACGAAAAGCTGTGGATTTGATGTAGGCAGAAACATTTTTCACCATCTCACAAGCCTCCTCGATTGTGTGCCTTTTAGTCTTTCTGTTTTTAAGGGGTACAGAAAAGACACCGTAGAACTTTCCAAGATTTTCCAAAATCTGTATTGTCCCAGTGACTGACATCACCAGCTTAGCTGTGCCCATTGGGCATCCGTGAGGAAAATATTGTTGCCCTTGGTGCATAAACCCATCAGCTGGCCAAATGCTGCACAGCTATCAGGATCATTCTTGTTTTCTTCCTCTTTGGTACCAGCAAGGCGCATTACTTGACGCCTTGTGTGGTCGGTGAAAGCTACTTTCCTGTCTGAAAGTGGGGCAACTACCTGGTTTGTCTTTATGCTGGAACTTGCTCGCCCTGCATTACCCATGGCATACTTTCTCACCTCCTGATTTGCATCTATTGGCATATTAAATTTTCCTTGTGAATAGCTTGGGTAGCTGCTGATCTGCAGGAGTCACAAAGAAAGAAAAAGACAAGAACCTCAACGCTTCATTCGCCGATAAAGACAGGATTTCGTTTTCCATGCTCCAGTGATAACAGCAAGACCAGATCTCAAAAGACACTGATTGTCATGAGACCGACAGCACAAGATGTCCAAGGTGATGACCTGTCAAGTTCTGATTATTGACCGTGACAGAAATGCCATTGACACCAATGGTTACAAATTTTAGGCCATTTTGAATCAGTTGTTGTTGGAAAAACCTCAGGAAAATGAAATTTGACGACATAAAATAAATAATTCACAAATCACGCATATCACAGGCAATAAATCTCGCGTCACATGCATTCAGGTGTTCACAAATCACGTTTCTTTTTTAGTAACTTTCACGCATCAAATGCAAATTTTAGTGCTCATCACGTGTCACACATAAACCATTTGCCACCCTCTAGACCATTTGACATGTATAGAGTTCATGATCATCTCGTAAGAACCAACCATAAACTGTCACAGTGTATCCTAGACTGTCATCAATCATCAGTTCATATTCTGGGAGCTGAAAACAATCCTTCATCTTTCACAAAATATGAAAAAAAACCGAGACTTGAGGTAGTTTTCACACTAAATAGCCAAGGGTACCTTGAAACTTAGTTTTACTTAACACATGTACTGTGCACAATGAACATTAACTCAAACCACTGGTGGGAATATGGCACTAACACTATCTATATACATCCACATGTATAATCTAATGACATGTAATTGGCGAATCAGAAAGAATTAAGATTAATCACTTAATAAGGGAAGCCTCGATATAGTGTTCCTTACATGGGTCCCCTGAAATATTCAAATATTTCACTAATCACTGTTGATGTAACTAACTAATGCTCAATGTCCACAATGTTTTTGAGGTGGATAGTACCAGTTTTGAAGTATTTTGACTATGTAAACTTTGAAAGGAAAAAACGAAAAATCAATTCAACATCACAACTAAATTTTTGTATGATTTGATTGCAAATTTTGTTCTCGTCCAAAAATGACAATTAGTTTGTCATCAATTGTTACCATGGCAACAATACTTGATTGTACAGACCTACATTTGAGCTTCTGACACTTCTAACTTGAAAACTAACCTAGTGACCCCCAATTTTTTTCACGTTGGTTTCTTTGTCATTTGAAAATGAAACTATATGATCATTTAAACAAATTTACAGTAAGCAGATTTTCTATAGACATTAAAAACACCAGTTTACTAGTAATGAAAAATTCCTTTTGTAGAAGTTTTTAAAATTTCACCTGATGTCTCCTTTCAATGAGGGGAAAACATCCCAACAATAAAAATATAGGTTCACCCGGCTTGTTCTTGCTAAAACCTATGCAAGTTCAACAGTTTCCAGACGCTTTACCACATAGTTGAAAATCTCAACTTTATATGATTGGCATTTATGCATGCTCCCTTTTGACCACTGCTGACCTATTTGCCTAAGTACACTCACGACTACGGGCACACTTATCATCAGGTTTATTTTTGAATTTCTCCTTCGACACAAGTGCTTCGCAAGCCTTCACTTCACAGACACTGCTGTGGGTTTAGTTACCAATTGTGCCATTTGTCCCACTTTTAAGGATTTCCTCACAACTGTCGCCTGATTTGGCAAGTTTCTTCGACAAACCGAAGTTTTGAAATTGACTTCATTCTGGCAGAACACTTAGCGTATCACACAGACCCTGTAGGAGCAAGGCATTAGATTACATGTGGCTGGATGTCCATTACAGGAAATGTTTAGCGAGTTTTTGCCCTTGTGCTCTTATTCTTCGCAGTTGTTTTGACCAAAGCGCTTGGATTTCACCTTTCCACCCAACGGAAACATAACAGAAACATGGAGTTTTATGTTTCCATCTCCGAGAAATGGAATCACACAATTTCGTCCTGTGTAAGAAGTGGGTCTCTGCTGTTGCGAAGGAAAAGAGGGTTTTAAGGTCAGCAGGGCTTATCCTGAGACCAGGATTACCCTGATAAATGTATGTGATTGCCAAATCAATGCATTCGTCAATTGGTGTACTGGTGAACAAACTCGCAACATCAAAAGAAACCATAAACTTCCCAGAGGTTGGTAACTGGTTGATTTCATGTACCAATGAAAATGTGTTGTGGGTGTTGTAGTCACGCGGGACATGAGGCTCTAAAAGATCGCAAAGGAACTCAGATAAATTGTAATTGTAGGTGCCTATTGAAGACACTGTAGGTCGAAATGGAGGTGTTTCATTAGGCTGCCAAGCCTTGTGCATTTTAGGAAGCCCATAGAATCTAGCTGGCTGAGAACCAACTGGATAAATTCTCTCATATGTATTTTGGTCTAAGTGACCCTTATTTTTAAGTGCTCTTAAAAGACGTTGCAGTTTGCAATTAAGGTCAAAGGGTCGCTCATATTGCTCAAGTGACCTGTTTTAAAAATATTGTCAGAATTGGCTGTTTAATTTACCCCAATTTTTCGCCCGGTGTGTAGTCAAAATGATTGTTCTTTCCTAGAGCATAGTCGTGTTGGGTGAAGCCATGTACCAGAGTGCTTTTTTATGCCTTGAATTTCGTCTAAATTCAGGTCTTTAGTATCACCCGACTAGGGGACTAATGCAAATCCTGCATTTTGATTGGCTACGCTTCTGGGGTCTAACAGCAATAGTCATCAAGTAGCGAAATTCGCTGGGTTTTCTTTCGTTTTTTTCCCCCAAATAAATATTTCTTAAACTTGCATTTGCTAACTTTGTTATTGCCTTTTCTGTCCGACTAGTTGGGTGATACTAAAACAATTAGACCCTTCGTCCTCAAGGGCCACGGGTCAATAGCCCATGAGGCTATTGACCCGTAGCCGGAAAGGGCTACGCGTCTAATAGTTAAATAGTACCGACTTGGCTAATCACCTCTGAGCTAGCCAATCAGCGTGCGCGAAAAACACTATTCTCTTGTGTTGTATGTGCTAATTGAGAATTGGTTCATGCTTAGTGTGCGTACATCGAGTTATGGATGCACGCAGGAAGTTTGGAGAGCACGAAAGAAGCGTAAGAGCTAGCTTCTTGAGTGCTCTCCAACTTCCCAAGTGCATCCATAACTCGATATACGCACAGCTAAAAGCATGAACCAATTCTTTTATAACATGGCGACAACAACTTTGTTCGCTAAACTGACATGTTTTATTTCTGATTGACTACAACTAGTCCTCACGACGCACAGTGAAGGAAAACAAAGGTCTTTCGTATCCTAACACACCACAATCAGTTAAGTAACAGTGGAACGGAAACGCTTAACCTGTTCTCTAAAATTGTCAATAAAAAATTCGCTTCTTCCAATTAAGACTATCTGAATGAAAACATAGCCAAACAAAGTACAAATATTCAGTGAAAATGTAGACAAGCAAAACCAAAATACTCACCTCGAAGTAAACATCTTTGCCAGGCAAAAGTCAAAGGCTCGAAGTAGGGTTAGGATTGTTCAGAATACTTCACATTGCCGAAACTTAATTAAACAAAGGAACTTGCACCAAACACGACGGACATTTTGCTGTTGAAATGAATTGCACACGCCATTTTATGGAGCATGGCCGTGTGTCCATAAAGATTTGGTTGATGATGGCTCAATAGGATTTAGATAGGACTAGCGAGCACGCTATGTTATAATGTGAAAATATTTAAATATTCAATGATACCACCTTTGCTGAACAGGATTCTGGTGAGAAGTTGTTGCAAACTGCGCACTGGGTGGGCCTGATAATTTGGTTTTATCAACTGAGTTGATAATGTGAATTGGCCACCGTAGGAAGATTCGGAAGCTGACGTTTCGAGTGCTAGCCCTTCATTGGAGTGAATATAAACCAGGCTGGATCGGTTATTCAGGCTGCTTCACTGTGGTGACTTTCAGCCCGGTTTTACATGAGGCGAGCCAGCCCACTTGATGGCACATATGATGAACGCCGGAGACCGGAGCGAGCTTGATTTTGGTGTGACAAAGGTCTACTGAGCCGGGCTGGCCCGGTTGGCCACGATACCGGGATCTCGGCTAACTGGGCTGAGGCCCATTTCTCTAAAGCCCCGGAAACTTTCCGGGCCAAAAAAGGCATAGCAAAATCGCGAACCTTATGATTACAAAGCTGTTTTATTCACATATTCTTAATATGAACAATAGTTCTCTTTATACAAGAAGTTTCAGGTGTATATACTTCTCCGTTTTTAGACATAAATGAACTGAAAATGGCTTTACGGACCCGAAAAGATTCCCAGAGCTCTTGAGAAAAAGGCCTCTGGCCGGGTTGTCATGTAATCGCAAAATGGGCCGGTGGCGCTGGACCCCAGGATTAGATCGACCGGTGTTATGATCTGCAAATTTCAGACAGGTAGTGAATGGCGGTAATAGTGTGACTTAATTGATCAAACAACCAAAGTAGAAAAGATGGATTTTTTCCCAGTATGACTGAAATGCAAACGCAATTTCTTCCATTCAAGAAATTCCGAGTTTTCTAGCTGAGTTTGAGCATATTGTGTAGGTATAAGAGCTGAGATGCCGTTGCACAGTTAGCACTTTATAGAATTTATAGTATTTCCACTTGACTTTCAGTCAATCAGTCAATTGCCATAAACCATAGAGGATTGGTTTAGTGTATGTCTAAAACCGCTACTCTATTGTAAGTTATCAGTGAAATTAATAAATAAACTAGTGTTAAAATCATTTCCCGGAGCATTCTGTCACATTCTTTTTCGGGGATGTCTTTCGTGTTGCAATGCAAATGAAAAAGTATATATATTACTCAAACAGCAACTACAAAAAAATTCCATAATTTTATCCACGCATCATTTCAGAAATTGATTTCATCGGATGGTTGGGAACGAATGTTTACTCGAGAGTGGCCATCCGCGTCACGCAATTGTTTACATTCCAACAGTAGATTTTGGGCAAAATGTATGAGAAACACAGGCCACGACGGGCAACTTAAAGCCATTTGCCCAGAGATATTTTTTGATATCCTAACAGGTGGGTGTATATTTAACCCGTAGAAAGTGTTTTTATGGTATTTAAAGTAATAGCCCACAGAAAAATATGGCGATGTTTTAATGCAATAACTCGCTTGCAATACCTTGTAACATTTTACGTGTCTGTTTGAGCTCTTTTCGGGCTGAAAACTATAACTTCGATTTATTTTACTTTTCGGTCAGTCACACCATGAACACCTAAACTGAATATAAAATCCATTGAAAGATTCTAAAGCAGCTGTTCTGTGGAGCACGAAGCGATCAAATATTTGGAAAACTGGAAGTAGATTTTGAGCCCAATCGGGGCGAAATCTTCTTTTGCATATTTCTACCAAAGAAAGCTGTATTAGCAGAAACTAACTATGGTCCATTTCTACTCTTACTGGGACCTGTCTATGGGCAAAATTCAAGCGAAATCAATTTTTCGACTTCTGCCACTAATAGGCGATTTAGGTCGATTTTTGTAGGCACTCACTCTTAAGCATGAGCCTAAAAGTTCCATCTTTCTTGGGAAGCAAGAATATTCCTGAGACAATTTGACCCGGAGAGTATTTCACTTTCATAATAACCCTTTTTGGAGCAATTTCTGTATTTCCTGGTGAACAACAATATTCGTGTTCATTAAAAGCATGGCCAGGAAGCCTGTGTTGACTAGCGTTCGCAGTCAACTCAATACTGGCTCCCAAAACATTAGACAAAATTACACGATTGTTAGTAAGATATTTCCATGCTGCCAAATGAGCAGCGACTTGCCCCACCTTAAATTTGAGGCAGCAGTCATGTAAATAACTTAAAAGGCGGGGTAGAAATGTAGTAAAATCACTTACCGAATCTCTTATTGCTAACAGTTTGTCAATTATTTCTTTTCGTTGATCTGAGGCTTTTTCTTTCTGTGGGATCTGTGTTGACCTTTCCATAAAAAAATCTCTTTTAGGCCCTTTACTATAACGCTCCTGGTGGCCAGAATGGTGGTTCCCTGTATAGGGTCGCTGTGAAGAATGACCCACAGATTGGCTAATTTCACTAGATTCCCTAGCATCCTGCAGCTGTTTGGCGAGCTCATCCCCAAATAGATATTGGCTAGTCAGGGGCACTTCAGCACTGCAGATGGTAGAGTATTCCAGCTCTAAAGCAAGCTTGATCTGTTCTCTTTGAAACTGAGCCAACTAGGTGTTGACATGGCCCAACAATGCAATAAGATCAACAGACTGCATGGTCAAATTGGAATTCGTTGAACCAGAGGCATTTTGCAACAAAACATTAGTTGTCTGTAGGGTCGCAAAAGTAACTTTACCCGCTACCTGTTTCATATTAGACAACTGGAGGTCAACTTTCCTTTTATTAAGTTGGTTCCATATTTTGGGGTTGACCTTGGTAGCTTTGATGTCTTCACAATGTTCAGGTTGCTTATATTTGTTGAGCAAATTTTTCAACTTGTCTGAAGAGAGTTTCTTCCCCCAATGCTTTGTGGCTATGTCTGCCACTGGCGTCATCATCCTCGAAGCCATTAGCAATATCTTGGAGGATCTTAGCCTCCGTGACGAGAGTTTCCTGCGCTTGGCTGGTAACCAAGAATTGCTAGGTGAGCAGTTTTTGATCTTCATCAAGTTCATCCTGTGCATGAAGGCTTAAATCGTCGTCCGATGGAGTATTTTCTCGTCCTCTTTTAGAATTTGAGCGGCGAGTGTGATGTCCATGTTCTGACTCGGACTCATCTGTGTCGGATGGAGGATCGGCCGATCTTTTCGACCTCTTTCGGTCACTGGACCTGTTACCTTCGCAAAACTTGGCTATAAGGCCCGCCATCTGGCCCATTGTTTGATCAATGTTGTTTAAAGAATTTAAAATGTGTTCGTTCGTAACCATATCCACCGTAGAAGCCGTTCCCGGCGCATCAGTGGGAACAACCGCATGGTTTGGTGACAATTCGCCTTCAGCACTCATTTTCACCAGGGAAAATCAAAAACTATAGAACAAAAACAAACAAATACAGAGGGGGGACTGTCTCTTCTAGGAGATCTAGTAAATGTTGACTGGGCTTGTAATATCGTAATGTATCAAGAATTGCTGCATACTCTGGATCTTGACATCGATGCTGAGTTACAAAGTTTACTCTGTTGCAAACACTGTAGAAATCCTTATGCTCCAGGATGCTGTTAGCAGCTTTAACTTTTCCATCTCCTGTCTCAATTGGTTGTTGTTGTTGAGTATCGCCGCATAATAGCACTACTGGTCTCATATACAGTTGCTGTATGGTGTTCATGATGTGCTGAAAGATCTTCATAGACACCATGGAGATTTCATTTGTTACAAGCAAGTCCACATTTACGAGTTGCCAGTTTATGCGAGGTGTGTCTACAGGATCAACTGGATACTTGAACGAAGCATGTACTGTGTCAGCTGAGAAATTGTCTTCTGTGAATTTTCCACGATATGTTGAAGCCAGAAATCCCATAGGAGCAGCCACTTTTACATTGTACTGCTGTTGCAACGTAGCAGTGACTGCTTTGCAAACAGCGTATGTCTTACCTGTTCCTGGTTTTCCATTGATCAAGATGAACTTTTTCCAGTCTTGTGCAGACGATGAGTTGCTTGTTTCTGGCTCTGCATGTTCTTCTAGTATTTCATCAGAACCATTGGAGTTGAAGAAATCTCCTTGTTGTCTTTCAGGAAAATCTTCGTAACACTGTTTACGATCTTCCACTGCCTGTCTGGTTATTTGAAGCATTCTCTGCTGTTCCGGACTCAATTGGGTAAGTTCTTTGATTTCTTGCTCGTAGTGTCCTATAGCTCCTACTACTCTTCTTTTCCACAAATGGATGAAGTTGATGCGACTGCGAACATGTTGAACAACGTTTGTTGCGTATTCCTCTTTGTTTCCATGTAAGGAAAAGTGTCCTGCAACTCTGTCACAGTTGTTCCAGAGATCTGGAGAAAGGAGCCAAGCTGCTGCAAAGCATTTTATGGCAGCAGGTAAGGTCACGTCATCTGGATGATACAGATCCTCTGGCTTTCGATGTGGAATGTGTAACACGTACTGATGAAATAACTGGTCTGCAAATACACTTCACATCTTTGTTCCAACTAGTGTCGTGGTACCTTGTTTGTAAAGCTTAGCTGGTGTCTTGTTTACGTCGTACATGCGCAACCAGTTAAGAAAAGCAAGCTGTTCCTGTGTTCGGTTTGTTTAGGTTCGCTTCATAGACTTTAGTAACTTCTGTTTCATGGGTTGGCACAGTAATTGACTTCGTTCTACAGTTCGTCCACGCTATTTTTTGGCTGCTCAGCGACATCCACATTTCTGGTTCTAGAGGTCTCAAAGCTCTCACATGGGGATAGGCTGCTTGACAAAGTCGAACATGTAACAAGAACAACGTGTCATTGCTGTAGGCATCGTGCCACTTTGATTCATAGCTTGCGACATACTTCAAAATCATGCCTTTGCTGTCTGAGGATTGCACATCCATTCTGCATTTCAAAGATGGTAGCAACGTCGAGATGTATGCACGTAGATTCAGTTCAAAAGCATCTGCTGGATTATAAAAAGACAAACTTGGCATTCCTTGCTCAGTGGTTACTTCAGTGGTGGTTGTCTTCAACCCTAAGGCAGAACTGTTTGATTTCTGTAAGTCACTGGCTAGGTAGGCCAAGTCGGGGTTGTCCCATGGCACATCTGCTCTGAAGACATTCAGTTTCATCTTGGTCACATCTGTAAGCCATACTAGCTTGTACAGATAACTGTACCTCGATCCTGGAATTCAAATCGACAAAAGTAAGTCTTGACATTCTTCTTACCCTTTTTGTAGTCGTAGTTGAAGACATGAGTGGTCCATCAATTACAGTTAGAACCTGTGAGGTGTCTGCGAATTACTTGCTCCAGCACATTGACAATGTGGATTGTTTCAAACGCAGACAAATTAGTGGGGCCATGACCAGTCTCTTCCCTTAATTTCTGTAACACGGAGGTTGCAGAAACATCCATTCAGATGCTTAAAGTTCAGCTTTACGTCATCGTAAAGATCCGTAAGGTTCCGAAAAAGCAGGATTTAAGGTACCTTTATGGCAGCTTTACAGAACAGTAAAGTTGCTATTTTGTGCTGTGAGTGTAATACAATTGATTGGCCAGATCTTTACTGTCAATGATAGTTACCTGGAATGATTTAACACCACCTTTTAGGGCTCTACTGCTTTCTTTAATCTTAATTTTGAGATTTTTCTTCTCTCTCAAAATCTTCTGAAATTCACTGATTGCTTCAGGTCAAAAATAAGGTGTAATTGCATCAATCAACTTTTTAACTTTTTCATTAATTGGTTTTGGATAGAGATTTCTTGGTAAAGCTACTGGTGGTTTCAATTTCACTCTAGGTTTTGGTACTGGATTTGGTGCTACATATTTAGTTGGCTTTAATGGCTCCGGCAAGAATTTAATTAGTTTTGATTTTAATGGTTTTTATTTATTTCTGCTTGGAAGGAACCTTACATTTTTATTAGGAACAACAGCATCTAAGATGCCTTTCTTGAATGATTTATTCAATGATTTTCTCAT
>CM042754.1:5474004-5484004 GCA_022496165.2 Catalaphyllia jardinei | reverse complement strand
CACAAAAACTAAAATATTTCAAATCAGAATTGTAAACTTTTTTTTAAACTCCCTATATGTTGTATTCATTCCCATGTTAATGGTATATTTAAATATACATGACCAGTACGCGTAATCAAGCAATTGTTCCTCACAGCACAATTATCTATTTCAGTCTGTCACAAGCCAGACAGCATAGAAATATGCTCACATTGCATGGTCCCCAAACAAATTTATTTTCCATAAGAGTTATCTAAATGTCTTGACTTAGTGGTAATTGTGTTTGGTAAAATTTAAAATCCTACCTTTTTTCTGTGATGTAAGTGGAAAAATTAAGATATTTGCTAGTGTACTACAAATTTTCATCAATGAAACCACCAGGTAAATTTAATATTTTTCAGTTAAACTATTTTATGAGTCTTTATTACAATGCAAAGTTTGGAGAACTTTCACCAAAGATGACTCAAGAAATTGCTGCAAACATGTAAAACAGCAAAGTGTTGGCTATCACGAGTGATTGTTGCCATAGCTACAACATGTGACACACAAGTTACCACAAGTAAAATCCTTGGTTTGTTGTAATATAACTGTGAATACCACGAACACAGACCCTAGCACGCAACAAGCAATTCGACTTCCGTTGGTCATCCTGCTTGGTGTGTATGACAATACATAATTTGTGTGCTGTGTAGACACTGCTGGGAACCACCTTAAGTTCCCTGAGATAAATCTATGAGCAGTTTTTTTCTGGAGAATTTAACACCTATCGGCAAAAAGGCAAACGTCTATTAAGCTTACGTTTTACGCCCAATCATGCAAGACATACCTTCACAAGCTGCAGCTCTTTCAAGATCGTCCTCGCCAGAAGAATCAGAAGAGAATATATTTGTGATTTCGGCGGTAAAACCGGCAGCGCTAGCGCCACGCAATGCTGGCTCCACTTCTTGTTTGAATTCCTCAGCGTCGTCTTTTCTCCTCCAACATTCATTGTGTACATCATAATAAAGCTGACAATGTTTCCAGAATGCTGTCCTAGACAGGTACTCGTTGCAATGCCCGCACAAGAGCCTACTTTGCTTTCGCAAGCGATGCATTTTTATGCTACCGTATAGTTAGTTTCTGTTTAAAAAAATTCAGGCTTCCATCGGCGGACTAATCGGCCGGGAAAGATACTGGGTCCCAGATTATCATGAGCCAATCAGAGCCATTCGTGTTTCTTTCATGCAAAAATAAGCCAATGGAAAATGCGAATTTATTGGTGGGAGCAAGGCGGCTCACTTTGTCGGTAAAGCTTTGTCGGCTTTGTCATTTCCTGTCATCGCGTCCTTTTAGTGCGTCATTTCTGAGGAACTGTGAAGTTGGCGCAGCAGATTTCTCTTGATCAAAGCATTGCAAAATGGAAGATCATTATGTTCTTCTTCTTCAAAGAGTTATAGATGAAAATACACGTTTGCGAGAGGCAATAGAAGCACGGGACAACGAACAGAAACGTGTACTTGAAGAACTGTCGGCAAAACTCGAAAGCAACAGTACCAGTACGCCGGCAAGAACCACTGGCAGGAAAAGAAAGAGAACGATCACCGTTTCACCGCAATGCCGTGTAAGTGTTGTCATTTTGTAATCCACAGTAGTTATCGATCAAGCAAAACTGTTCAGTGTTGTTTGCATCGGAGAGGTCCGAACGTCAGAGTGTTTTCATTATCATGACCTATCATGTATTCCCGGGACTCGGCGTGGCGAGTGTCACGTAAATGCCTAGATTTCGTATTTAAAGCAGAAATTTGTAGCAAAGAAGTGAAAATTAACTCGGCAAAACACACTGTGATCAGATGACCGAGAGAAACTCAAAGAAAGAGGAATATTTGCACATATGATTATTCAATAAGGGTTATTAATAATCATGCAGGGTTAACTTTGACTCGGCCTACAGGAACCACGTTTTCATATATGAATGCTCAATAAAGTTGCCTCCGGGGGAGGGTTGTCTCGGGTACCCGAGACCATAAATTATAACTGGGCCCTGAGAATACTGTTTTCTCAGGTACGAGAAACTTCGCAATTATCCCTGCCTCTACGACAAATCCTGGCTGAGATGATTTCTAGGTTACAAGTAGTTACTAGTTACTGTTAGTACTGGTAAGTGGAGATTCACAAGTCTCGGAAATAGTGCAGCCGTGATAAGAAAATTGTGGGTAAAAAAGTATCTGGCATCAGCAGAACAGCAAAAGCAGCAGGAGAATTTTGTCTTCCACCATTCTCTCTGTTTTTTTTTTTAAAATAAATCAGCAATTAAATAATATTACTGGTTTAAATATTTTTGTTTACAGCAAGACTTTAGAAAGATGTACAAAGTCCTGAAAGAAAATGAAACGTTCAAGCCTGGTTTCATTTTGGATGAGAGGTAATCATGGTCTTTAATTTTGTAGCCTGCAATCAGGCATGTTTTTTTAAGAGGAAAACAGGAAGACTTGATCTAGTTGCCATGCACCCCCTGATTTACACTGACTATCAAACTTCTGTTGGTGTTAATTTCAGGACTCATTTCCCTTAGGTGTATAAAAATGCACAATAATTTGGTTGTACATGTACAAAAGCCTATATTAAACTTTGCCCTGTTTAACTAAAAGTTTGTGTGGAAGAAGGGTGAGCTTGTGCTTACGTAAAACTGACAAGTTATTTCTATAACAAGTTTTGAGTGAGCTTACAGGGCATTTACTGAAACTGTGGCCACCCAGGCAATGAAAAACAATCAGATAGCAGAATTGAAACAATAGATTGCAACATTTTCAATCCAGCTAATCAAATGACCTATTCAATTCAAATTCAGCCAATCGAATGTCCAGTACAAAACAATAAAATCTCTGCTTGTTCGTTGTGATGCCTTCATGACTACGGTGTCACTTATCAATAAATTATCGAGTGCAAACCATGAGTTGGCATCTGTTGTTTCAATTCTGCCATCTGATTGGTTTCATTGTCTGGGTGGCCCCAGTTTCAGCAAATGCACTATAAAATGCAGAGGACTAAGATTTGCTTTTCACCTTAAACACATTATTGCAATATTAAGGAAGTTGAAGGGCGAATAACTAAATCAACCAATCTGATTGCTCCAGTGCCAGTGCAATATTTTATATTTCTAAATATCAGACTGAGAAGATACTGTCCTGAATGATCCTGTGCATGATTTTTGTGCAGTAATATCTTACAAAAGTTTAAAATTCAGCTGTCTTAAATTAGAAGCCTTCTGATAATGTACCTGTACCTTAGATGGTCGGTAAACTGTATCTATTGAAATGAATTTCCAGTTGACCTGGCTTGCTGGAGAGACATTATATCGGCCCTCGGTCTTTGCTGTCAAGACCTGGCAGATATTATCACAATACATCCCTCACACTTGGTTAGTGAAATGTATTTGTGTGAGCATTGTATAATTATATCGTTTTATTGAAATGTTTCTTTTCCCACAGATTCACATCAGAGGAAAATCAAAATGTCACAAAGACAGTGATTGAAGCAGTAGTGGGTGATTATTGTGGAGTTGACAAATGTCCCTGGTCCACAGCTGAGTTAAAAAGTAGGTACCAAGAATTGCATACATGCATGTGGTAGATTGCAGGAAAACATCTACAGACAGGCATTTCATCAGGCTGTCCCTTGACTGTTGAAATGAGAAACAGTGATAATGCAATTTATTGATCTAATTGTACCCATTTTTTAAAATTGAATCGATTTGACTGGTACACAACATAAGGCTATACTTTGAAATAAACAACATAGTCATGACTAATGACAAAATTTGAGTGTTCAGTGGTCAAATTACATTTACCATTTGGCCCTTCAGTTTGAAATGTCCATATTATTTTACAAAGAACTAAATTGTACTTTTTTTCGGCTTCCTCACCTCTAATTTTGTTTATTTGTCGAGGATAATACATGTAAATAATCATCCTTCTTATAAGCCTTCCGTTTTTATCTCTTATCTCTCTTTCTCTATACATAAAAGTATTTAAGACCTCACCTCCTGTTACAGTATTATTAATAGTAAATAATTGTGTTACCATTATTGAATGACTAAATCAGTGGTGTTATAATAACATTATTATTATTTCTTTGATTGAAGGTGCTGCTGCAACTTATTTTAAGAGTTTGCACGATTCTTCAAGTAGGGCTAAAACTGGAAAGTTAGAAAGACATGGCACCCTCTGTAGGAGACAAGGGAGGAGGAGAGATGTAAGTTTTCCCATTATGATGATCAACATCTACTATAATACAACTCTGCTTCGTAGAGTACAAATATCACACAACATGTTTGTACTCTTCTCATTCTCTCTCTTCCCCCTGCCCCCTCTCTCTCCTTTCCCCCACGATGGCCATGTGAAAGATGTAAAACATTTGGCAAGTCAGAATTTTGAGAAAAGATAATGTCGGTTAATAAATCTCCTATCAGACATTTTAATGTGTAGTATTGCTGTAAATTTTTACTTCTCATTTGTATTTGGCTTGCCCTTCTGACTCACCAAAATGCTGCCTGACTCATAAAAATATGCTGCAATACTACACATTAAAATGTCTATTAAGATAGATCTATTATTACTGTGATATGACTTTGTTGTGGTTCAATTGTATCCTTGGTTCAAATTTTATTATCCTTGGTTTTTGGGTATGGTGACATACACATACTTGAATGAGTTTGAAACAAAGGAAAATAAGATTTAAACCAAGGATAAAACTGTACCGCAACAAATGCACCAGTTACTTTGACTTTAACTATCGCACATGTTTTAATGTACTATTATTAAATGGCTCTGTCTCTCAAGGACTAGGAACTACCAAATTCACGAATTTGATTGGCTGAAATGGATCTTGAGTGTGGTCTAGATTTTCCCATCTAGACCGGCATCCACACCAATAATGTTTTGAAGCGAAAAAGTTGCAAACTAAATGCAAAATCATTGGCTGTTTTCATCTAACAATATTTATTCTTTAAGTGCCAAAAAGATGATGAGAAAAAAAAGTAAAGAGGACGAGCAAACTTTGGAAGAATTAAATTCGGCTCATCGCCATTCACAAGCAAAACTACAGCCAGTTAGTACAACCAAGTTACATTAAACAAATTAAATTGTTCTTGTTTTTGCCATATAATAAACATATTATTAACCAAGCTAAGTTGGTCTGTATGGGAGAGTGTTGACCTCAGTCGTGTGTACAGATCTCACTGTGTTCAGTCTGTACTTACGACCTCGGTCAAGATTCTCCCATACCGACCTCCTGCCTGGTTAGTAAGAGCTAAATATTAATTCAGAACAGTCACTTGTGCATGGAATGTAACTCTTCTTTTTAAACGAAAGACAATGTTCAAAAACGAAAAGTCAGTATTGTCTTCAATTTTTGTGCAGTAATACCTTACCAAAGTTGAAAATAAAGCTGTCTTAAATGAGAAGCCGTCTGATAATGTACATGTACCTTAGTTGGTCTGTAAACTGTAATAATAATAATAATAATAATTTTATTAATTTGTATTGCACAAATATCAATCCAGAGAATTTTCATCTGCGCATCACATTACTCAACAAAATCCTAAAATCCTAAACATATTCAAATTAACAAAAAGTCTAATTTACAATGACTAATTAATCTTAAAAATCCTGTATACAAGTCCTTCTCTATGAAAAGAATGAAAACAATAAATTAGCTGGGAAACGCCTTTTGAAATAAATGAGTTTTAAGAGCCTTCTTGAAAACATTAACTGAAGAAGGTATATTTCTAATATAATGGGGAAGATCGTTCCATAATTTAGGGGCCGCCATATAAAAAGATCGATCGCCAAGCGTGGAAAGAGACTTGCATGATGGGATGCTAAGAAGTACAACCAACTGTATCTATTGAAATGAATTTCCAGTCGACCTGGCTTGCTGGAGAGACATTATATTGGCCCTCGGTCTTTGCTGTCAAGACCTGGCAGATATTATGGTAATCCTGCCATATATTTTATTTAAAAGCTATGATATTTTCATTTTCTGCCCAGAAAATCCAGAGGAGACTTTCTTCTTTGAAAGGCATGCCATGGTCTGTGGAAAAGAAGAAGGAAATCGAGAAGGCAGTTGGCAGCATGGATTACACAAGTTCAGATGAGTCTGACTGGTCAGAAGATGAGAACGGCGAATCACGACATTCTGGCTTTCTTGTGAAAAAGTTGCCATGGGAACGGACTTGCTTAAAAAATGTAAAACAACGCCTTGATGAAGCCTACATGCGTGGGCTTAACCAGCGAGCAAGACAAAATCTTGCCATCAGGAGGGTTCATCATCTGCCATCTACACGACGTCCACCCATTGAACCCCTAGAGTGGGCAGTAAGGGTGCTTCCCACCACCAGACCTGCAATGGCTTCTTCTGGAAGTTCTCCTGGTGCCACACCTGCAGCAACTTCCCCTGGCATCAGACCAGCAACAACTTCCCCAAGCATCAGACCTGAAACAACTTCCCTCAGTACCAGACCTGTAATACCTTCCACTGCTGTCAGACCTACAACACCTACCACTGGTACCAGACCTGCAATACCTTCCACTGGTACCAGACCTGCAACACCTTACACTGGTACCAGACCTTCCAAACTTTTACCTGGGAACAGATCTGAAAAAACTTCCCCAGGCACCCGGATTGCTGCTCTCTCCACCAGTACCACATGTGCAACTGCAACACCTCTCAGCAGCCGGACTGCGCGACCTTCACAGAGCACCAGGCTACATCTTTCTTCCAACAAAAAGAAGTCAAAAAAAACACTTGCCAAAGGTCACCTGAATATTGACTTAAGTGATAAACACTGTTGTGCACAAGCTTTTATCCTTTCTATTTGTTCCAGTTAAGATTTAGAAGCCATGCCATGGAGAGCAAAAAGTAGATGATTTGCAGTGATTAGTTTGATAAATTTAAAATTTCATTCTTTTTTTACAATTAATTGTTTGTACCTTTGTAACCGTACTTGTGGGAGTAAAATTAAGCTATGCTCATTGATGATTATTTTATTTTCATAATCCTGAGAACATGACCAACTGATAACATTTTAGTTATGATGATTCCGTAATTTTCAGTAACGGATGTTTTTTGAATAAATGGAGTAATGAAACAGAGCTGACACCACTTTGTAACAGATTTATTAATAGAATTGGGTGAACTCCCAGCCTTTTAAGACGAAAAAGCTCATGAAAATTCTCCCCCGTCTTCATAAAATATTTGAGCTGACTCTTGGTCGATTTTTTAGCTTCCTTCACATCAGTAGCAGGATAAAGTCGGGTTTGGGAGCGTGATTCTGGTAAACTTTGTAAAAAGAAAAATTAATGCTCTGTAAAGTAGCGTAAAGTAACCTTTACAGTGCCTTTAAGCTGGATTTGCGCTGTTGTTTAAAATCGACTTTACGACACATTTACACTAACTTAACGTCAAGCGGTAAAGTGTTCTTTTACGCAACTTTACGCAATCTATTAAAGGCAGCGTAAAGCACAACTTTAGGTTTCGTAAAGTTAGCGTAAAGTCGCGTATATCCAAACTTTACGTCACGTTTACGTGGCCTTTATGCCAACGTAAATTTGCTTTTTCATGCTGTGAATGTACGTCTCTAGACTTTTTCTTTATCACCTCAGTCAGTCATTCCGGCACCCTTACATTTTTCCTCAGGTCGACCAACCTCTTACTGACGAGTCGATAGAACAACCTCATCTTCAGTCGACACTGCCGGAATATCAAGAGCTGGAAGCACCAATGGTAAGAGGAAACCTTTTCTTGAAGGAAAAGGGCTTCGCAATTTTCCTTGTTCTTGTATTTTTAATTTTCTCCTTTTGCAGGCTAACCAGTTACTCTCTGACGAGGCTCTATCTCAAAGTAGAGATCACGATCTATCAGTGCAAGATCAAGAACTGGAATTTGAATCAACTTATTCATCAACACCAATAAACGTAAGAATAACTTGAAATTGTAAACTAACTAGATTTTTGCAAAGTTTAATTTTTTGTATTTGCAGGTTGCAGAGGCTGGTCCTTCGACTGCAACACCTGTAACACTATTCTCATCATTAGCAGAGGGACAATCAACTCCATTCAACCAAACAGTAAGTTGTGTTTTGTCCTACAGACATTACTTTTGGCTGAATAAGGAAAGGCTATCTCTAATAAAATTGTTAATTTCTCCCCGGGTGGAACACCATAATATGCAGGTACAGAATAACCATGCAACAAGAAACTGAGTACAAAGAGAAAAAACTTTTTTTTTTGCTTAGACTGATCAGTGCGACCAAACTCCAGACGACTGCAAGACGTGTGATAATTTAGAAAAAGAAAGACCTGAAGACAGAAATCAGATCACTAAAAGCCAAAGTTACCAGGCTAAAGAACAGGATGGCACTTATCCAAAAACAGTGGGTTGAGACATTTCAAAATCAAACGGAGCAGGATCAACAGGACTTCACCCCCACACATTTCGGTAAGCTCCCATGCTTTTTATTATATATATTTTGTTTTGTTTGCAAATTGTTATAACTGCAGAATGATTTGCTTATGGAATTTTCTTTATAACCTTCTTTGCATTTTTCACTTGTAGAGAAGGTTGGTTTTGACTGACCCCTTTTTTAACTTATTCCCCCCTCCTCCTCCCCCTCCCCCTCCCCCAAAAGTTTATATTTTGTATCTTTAAGGACTGCTTTATTTAACAACTTCCAAGTAGGATCTCTCTCTGGCACTACATGTATTTCTTGTTTAAGGTTTCCCCACAGAAGTTGAACCCACGCCCATTCCAGAGGAATCTGATCATTTGGATGATTGTGATGAAGATGAAAAGGAAATTGACGAAGATGCCCCAATCTATGATGAGGATCCTAATTGGACCCCTGAAGATATTGATGAAGCCTACATAAAATTAGGAGATGATTGTGATGACAAGAAACAAACAACAAATCTTGGGTATTACTCTAGTCTGCTATCATACTAAAATTGATGTCAGGATTATCCACTAGCTAGGAGATGCTGACAATCTCTTTGTTTTCTTGGTGTAGCTCATTAATAAAGTATATAAACAATTTATATGCACTGAGGAAAAGATCAACAGAGTAGTAATCCTGCAATTGAATTTATACAATCAACTCCAGTCTATGGGCATGGACTACTCAAGGGCTTGGGTGTCATGAAATATATATGAAACATACCAGCTCTAATTTTACATTCACTGCTATTAATTCTTTTTTCTTTACAACAGGGTGGGCATAACAGAGAAGGATGAACGAGAGGAGCCTAAAGGGATTGTCTTTCTTTCTAAACTCTTACTCCTTTTCCAATTCGGTCATATATGCTTCACTCCCAACCCTGAAGTCATGTCCTCACAAACTGGAACCCTGCTGACAATTGAGACAAAATGTAGCAAATGTAAAGAGATCTTTACATGGAAAAGTCAGCCTTTCCTTCTTGGGAAATTCCCAGCTGGTAATCTCCTGCTAAGTTTTGCAGTTCTTTGTGCTGGTGCCTCTATAAAGAAGGTACTTTTGGTGTTTCGCCACATGGGAATTCTGGTGTACAATGAACCAACTTATTATTACCACCAGAGGCACCTCCTCATCCCAACGGTGATATCATTCTGGCGTAAATACCAGAAAAAATGTTTAGATGCTCTGAAAGGAAAAGAGGTTGTGTTGGCTGGAGATGGGCGCCACGATAGCATGGGCCATTCTGCCAAATATGGAACTTATACAATCTTCTGCTGTACAGTGGGCCTTATAATTCACATTGTTCTTGTACAGGCAAGTGATACAAGCTTGGTTAATCTCCATTATGTTACTTGTACATCATCCAATTCCAATACTCCAGCTTATAACATTATTACCGACTACTTTTGATAAGTGATAATAATATAGTAAGACAAGTATGATTCCCCAAGTAAACAAGTGGTCCAATTACTAATTACCTGGTTATAGTATCAAGGCTGACAGGATCTCTTTTTGTGAACATCAAATTAAATTACATGGTGTAATCATTCATTA
>CM042754.1:5450119-5460451 GCA_022496165.2 Catalaphyllia jardinei | reverse complement strand
ATTTCCAAAACTGTCACACGCCGAAGTTTAGCAAATGAGCCCTAAGTCCACGACAAATGCTTTGCTTTGGAAGAAGAAGCGTTTCTAGACTCTACCGCCTGGCTCACTTGCTCCTCGATCAATGGCTAAGTTAAGCCATAATCTCGGAACAAAAACACCTCGGTTCTTTGAGGCATGCTGGTGACTCATCGAGGGTCAAAGGTTTAATGATGCCAAATCTCCTACCAGGCGGGCACAAATATTCCTCGAACAAGCATTGAATATCAGTGGAAATAACAAGCAAACTATGCTTAATGAACAGGTAAGCTCTGAATTTGTGGTAAATTACTGCTTTGCGCGCCGAAAGCATACGTCACAATTCCAGCTAAAAACATATCAATACCAGATCCTAGCAAGTAAAAAACGGCATTTCAATTACAATAGGTATGTTGGTTTTTGAAAGAAGTAGAGAAACAGAACGGGGAAAAAAATTGATTGACCTCGTATCGACTCGAACAGGCGTCACGACAAAACAAATTCGAATCAGCTTCGTTCAGCGCTTATCCACTTGAGCCAATGAAACAACAGTGAGAAATCAGTCATACCTCAGCCAAACAAAAGGTTTCTTTTGTTTTTCGTTTAACAATAGATGCTGCTTGGAAAACCGAGTCAGTTTTGCATACGTTATTTCTAGACAACGAAGACAGACCCTGCGAAACAAACTTCAGAGGAATGTTTCTCAGGTAAAACGCACCCATGTCCAATATACCCGCACAGTAACGATCCACTAAAGATAAATTCAGTTCGTTCGATCCATACGGATCGTTAAGTGCCCTTACGGTCCGTAGAGTAGATTTCCAGTTCGTCCAATTCCTACAGATCGTTAAGGGCCCTTGCAGTCCGTAGAGTGGAGTTAACGGATCGTATGTTGCATCTCATTAGGGCAAGAAAAAAATTCACACTTTCCCGCAAGAGGCCATGTGTGTTACGGATCATTCGATTCGTAATTCGTGCATCTCATTAAATCAACAGTAAACAACTTTGGAGTGCAGTCAAATGCGACTGACCAGATATGTGTGGATATTCGTCGTTCCAAACGTGGAAAAATACCAGAAATGTCGGCTCGTAATTCTTGCTCGAAAGGGAATATCGATCGTAGCAAGAGTGGGCTGGCAGAAACAGACAAGATATATGTGGAAATTCTTCGTTCTAAACCTGGAAAAACACCAGAAATGTTTTCTATAAAGCGCATGCGGCTCGTAATTCTTGCTTGAAAGGGAATATCGATCGTAGCAAGAGTGCGCTGGCAGAAACAGACAAGATATATGTGTATATTCTTCGTTCTAAACGTGGAAAAACACCAGAAATGTTTTCTATAAAACGCATGCGGCTCGTAATTCTTGCTCGAAAGGGAATATCGATCGTACCAAGAGTGCGCTGGTAGAAACAGACAAGAGATATGTGTATATTCTTCGTTCTAAACGTGGAAAAACACCAGAAATGTTTTCTATAAAACGCATGCGACTCGTAATTCTTGCTCCAAGGGCAATATCGATCGTAGCAAGAGTGCGTACCAATGCTATTACGAAAATTCTTTTAATGATATTTTGGTTATATAATCAGTAGTACAATAATAGAACCATTTTTAAATCTACAATTTGGCTATAAGTGGTGCATTAAAGTCAAACTAAGTGAAGCATACCCCTCAAGATTGCATTAATGGACTGATTATTTGAAATTTGAACCTGCTAGTCGTTTCAAGAATGCAATAATGAATTGATTATTCGAATATTGAACTCGCTCGCTCGATCGAAGAATACGGCTAACGGGTTCTGTTTCCGAAAAATCCATTTACTATTACATTCTAGAAAAGACTAGTAGGTTTGAAACTTACTAGTCGCAATACTGAATTTTTCGAAAACGGAACCCCTTAGCCGTATTCGATTCTTCGATCGATCGAACGAGTTCAATTTCGAATAATCAATTCATTATTTGCATTCTTGAAACGACTAGCGGGTTCAAGTTTCAAATAATCAGTTCATTAATGCAATCTTAAGGGGTACGCTTCACTTAGTTTGACTGTAATAACTTACCTAATCTATATGCAAATGTTGTCCATCATACTAACAAATGTTTTCCTCTATAATTTTTAGCATGGATCACAAATCTGAGTATGAAACCAGAAAAAAAACAACCATGCAACTCTGACCAAAAAACGTAAAAGGGACAAAGAAGAATACACAATGCACGGTGAAATGTTTTAAATGTCTACCTTCATCGAGTATACTTTGAAAGTAGTTTTCACACTTCACTAGCGATTTCGGCTAGTGAAAATTTATGAGCACTGGAGGCCAAGATCAAACCAATTCAAAGGTAATTTTAAAAAAACCCACCTGTCCCCCTCACATATCATAAAAGTCGTGTTTTTTCTAAGTCTTCCTAATGACATGCACTTTGAAAATGGCCAAAAAATCTAGGGGACGTTCTTGCCCGCAGCCTTTGAATTGTTGTTATGGAAATTAATATTCATTGACACATTATAGCATTAAGGCTGGTTCTCACTTGCACATAAGCATAAGCACAAGGACAACAAAACATGTTCGTTTTTCTTGTGCTTATGCTCATGCTTATGCGCAAGTGAGAAAAGCATAAGACAAAAAAGTGTGTTCGTTCTTATTTTTTCCTTATGCTTATGTCGCAAGTGTTCTCACTTGTTATGCTTATGCACTAGTGAGAACTAGCCTTTAAAGAAGTCCTTTTGTTGAGCTGCATCACATTACCACGTGTCAAGCTTACACCCATGGGCAAATAGTAGACAACGAATCAACCAATAAGAGCACCTGGTTTGCTTTAGTTAGAAAAACAACTGAGAATTACAATTTGCTTGCAATTTGAAGCAAAATATTTGCAAACCTTTCCACGCTTTGACTATTTTGTAATTTACAGTTTAGCTTCAAGCGGTACTTACATTCAAATCAGTATTTTCTGTTGGAAACACTGTCCAGTCTTCTGACATTCTCTCCAGGCACTTGGAGATGGCAAGCAATGATCTGCTACCACTTGCCTTTGATACTCCCATGGTATCAGCTATGACTTTCAGAAAACTCAGTGAGGTGTAATAACGGAGTGCTATGAGAACCTGAAAGGCATTGTAAATAAATGTCGTCAAAACAATTTTGCGGTGGGCATCAAACAGGATCTACATGACATATTCCAAATGTTCAGAGACCAAGCAAACAACTTCTGTGGACTGCCGAGGAAACAGTGTAAACTTGAAACCTTGGAATTTAGCTACAAACCGGTAATTTTAATAGTTTATATTGATGGGAATTTCACATAGGTAACTGCACAGAATATTGCAAAAAAGGAAGGATTTTACTATTTTTTAGGTGTGTTTTAAGTGTTTTCATCGGCAAAAATCAAATGTAAATTTCACTGATCCAAATCGACTTTTCTAGCATAAAGCAAGCAAAGATTTATAGAAATACGGCAGAAACAATTGTGATGTTTATGGTCCAAGGGAAAATGGTTCTCGGATGAATGACTGGATACGGAATTGTATAATCTTTGAATTGTTTTGTTTTAATCTATAAAAAAAGAATACAAACTCCTTGAGAAACCTAATGCGAGCGATTCATGAATTTGCACGGGAAATTCTAATTCTCAATTCAACAGGTTACAAAACAAATTACTTACTTCTGTGGTGATATCCAATCAAACGTATTCCAGTAACAGGTCAGCAAAACGGGTCAGCAGGTTGAACAGTAAAATACTACAGGTTAGCTATGTTCAACGTAAGGTACGAAACACTTTTTACCTTTGTCTCTAATCTTGTGTTTCTTAAGACGTCATTCTAACTGAGAGATCAACTTGCTTGGCTGTTACGCCAACCACTGTCAATCACGCGGCTAATCAAATAATCAAATGTCAATAAACGGATTAAATATCAATCAACGAAACAATTGGGGAGAATACTTTTAAAGTTCTCTTTTGGTTTATCTATCGTGGGTTCAGTACACTTCATGTTTCACTTAGCTCATGTTTTTACCAGCTGCACATAAGGGAAGTCTTCACGATCACTGCATTATGTTTTTTATCTGTAGAATGTCTGTTTCCTAATTTGGCTTCTGCAAGAAAAGTAAAAGAACAATCTGCAATTAAAACACGGGAAACAGGTTTGCATTTGCAGTCAGATCACGTTTGCGTGAGAAGAACTTATTTTGATGATCCATGTTCATACAAGGAAGCCATTTGAAGTCATAACATGTGGCAAGTGAATGGCTTTCCATGACAAAGTGTTTATCTATTCATTAATTTTTTCGCCATTTGTTAGTTTAAACAAGCTATAAAATAGAACTTCACAGTTATATAGTGTTTCCATGCAAATGCCTTCAAACTGTATATAATTAAACTACAACTACATTTACCTGGGTTTCAGGAGGCAGCGGGCAGCTTCTCGCTGTGTTTCTCTTCAGGTCTTCTTCTAGCTCCTCAACAAGCCACTCTATTCTCTCGTGAGACCCGATAGCGTTCAACTTCACAGTCTGCCATATTGGCTAGAAAGGGGCATCTTTGATATGACTGTGGTCTATGCACTAAACCAAAAATTCCCCCGGCTGCCATTTTGGTTGGTTCTGCAACATTTACGACTTCCTGGTAACTTTACGGGAGGTCTTGACATCCCGTAAATTATCAGACAAGTTACTGGGCAAATTAATGGGATCGAAAACAGGAAGTTTACGGGGACTTGCCGGGCCCGATAATTTGCTGGTTCTTTGAGAAACATGCCCCTGGACCCATTTTCTCCAAATCTCGAGGCTGAATTCCCAAGAACTGAAAGAGGTATATCTCCAGAGTGTTTCAGTGATGTGCCTAATACTGTTGCCACAAGAAAACGTTGTGCAAAACAGGTCAGAGTTTAATCAAAAACTTTTTGAAAGATAACAGTGTTTTTCATAGTAATTTAATACAATGCGTTTACCCAGAACATTATCTTTGGTGACATCAAAGCTCTTAGTTGCTGGCCCCTGATAATATATTACAAATAAGGAGATTTGTGAAAATTCTATTTTTTCAAAATACCGGCATGAAGTATGGTGGATGTAAATTTAAATAAACACTGATAAGATCAGTGTGGTGCCTTTCAAAGTAGTGAGCCAAACAATAATGTAAAACATCAAAGTATTTTGTTTTTGTTACTCCTGTGGTTCAATGCATTATGTGGTGTGCTTGAGATCAATTCACCATCTATTATTATTTTTGTCCAGCCCCCATTTTACTGCTACATAGGTGTATGACAGTACCCACTCATTGACCATTCTTCTCTTAGGTTGCAGTGCAAGGGATTTTAAAGTATTGTGTCAAGGGTATGCTTGGAGATAGTCAGCAGGAAACTTTCATCCAGTTCATGGATGCTTTTGCTGCTATATGTGCCCCCTCTCAGGAAAAAGCGAGAATTTGAGGCATTAAAGGAGAAAGTTGCTGTGGCACTTGCATGAGTGGAGAGGGACTTTCCAGTGTCTTTCCAGGTAAAGTAAAGCAAATCAGTTGAATATTAAACTTATTTGCTGGGTTCTTCCTATACCGTGTATAATCATCATCATCATTAACAACAACATCATCATAACAATAACTTAAGTTTTTGTGAGAGGATGACACTTGACAGTATACACTGATAAAAAGTGTCTACCTCTGCTTCAAACCTATGAGTAATTCATACATTACATTTGCTTGTCTCTTAAAGGTGATAACAAATCACATCTTGCACCACCTACCAGAGGGTATAGAGAAATTTGGGCCAGTGCACAGCACATGTATGTTGGCATACAAAAGATTTAATTCTTGGCTTCGAATGCAAGCACTCAGTAGACGACATCCAGAAGCCACGATTTTGAGAACTTACCAGGTGATGGTTACTTCTAACTGTGCTTAAACATATTCAGTAGATTTTTATTATTTTATGCAGTATAACGAGTTGCAGTGGTCAAACTATTACATGTAGCTAGATGATAGCTGAAGTTATTATAATAATTTACTAATATATTCCATCTCAATAAGGTTGACAAATGGTGTTAGATAACTTACTTAAACTGAATGAATAACACAATCTCTTTAAATTTGTCAAGTGTGTGTTGTTTCTTAAAAAACAGATTTTTGAGTTTTGTCAGTTTCTCAAGATGTCTGGGAAGATGACAAGAATGCTCCCATTTCTACTTCCATAAGGAGGTGACTCACTTCCACAGCTGGGCAACATACAAGGAGAGCAATGTGAGGTGTCAAGTAAGACTGTTGAGTCTATGAAGCAAGTTTACATGGTTGTGGCTCCGGAGCTCCAGTCACTTGTAACCCTTTACCACAAGGAGAGGGAAACTGCACGCAATCAGTGCAGGCAGAGAACATTTCCAAAGTTTGATCAGTGGATACCTGAGGCAACTGACTTGCAGACCAGAAAGGAAACCATGGTTGTACAACCCACAGTTGTAAGTTATAATCAGTATCTTCTTGAAACTAAGCAGTACTCAAGGAACAACCTCTATGTCTGCCAAGAGCACCCAACCAAACGGCCCAGCATTGTTTACTTTTCATCACCTTCTGAGGACAGCACCCAGAATGTAAAGTTTGGGGTCATACAAACAATTTACAGTCATTACTTTTTCATAGAATGTACATTGAGCAACTGTCAGCCTGTACAAAGAACCCCTTTTTGATTCCAGCAGTGGTCTTTGGTGGTCACAAAATTCTTTCTGCCACACCATTCCAGCTTTCCTCGGCTCCCAATCTAATCCTCTAACAGTTGCTTATGACAAACATTCTAATGTCTGGTTTTTAGATGTTTATCTTTGAGTTTATTGTAAACCTTCCAGGCTTTACAGTATACCTGTGCCTTATTGTCCTTTTCTTTTGTGGGACTTAGGTAAAATCTGCATAGAGGCCAAGTGTTCCACCAGGCTGGAGCTTATCCCAGTTTCTGTAGCATGAAATGACTAGGAGTGTTTCCACTTCCCCCTGAATAGATGCTGGTCCATCACAGGGTTACCCCCAGCATTAATTTCTCTGGTACCCATTTATACACCAGGGTGGACAGGCACTGTGAGAGTAAAGTGTCCAACACAATGTCCAGGACTCAAATCTAGACCGCTTGATCCTGAGATAAGTGCACTAACCATGAGGTCACTGAGCCTCCTGCATGTAGTAATTAACTTAACAAAAATCTTCTCAGCACATTTTGCAACCAACGACAAAATTTTGTTTGCAGGGAGTTAAATTCCTCTCTAGAAGATTTCGCAAGCACCCATTATCTCTTCAAATAAATCCCCAAGGTTTGTGGACGTTATTTTTGCAAGTGTGCAACTTCACAACTTTTGGACATCAGGAAAATATCAACTTTAGTTATAAGGTCCCACTAAAGTAAACGAGAAGAAAGGTACACAGGGTTCTAGCTACGAAAATACCATTCATGCTAAGTGTTAGATCATTCTTTGTACATATCGTAGTAGAAAACATTAGGGTTTACAAATCCATTATTATGTCCTTTCTGTAAGATTCATTTACAACATACAGTGTAACTTACAATTATGTACTAATAACAACCTATTTTCCATGAATGGCTTGTCTCTTTTCTTTTAAATTCATTATTGATTTTTAAGTTAGCATCTATAAGGTTCCCAGACATGCAGAACGTGGCTGTGTTATTTCATTTGTAAATGGGTGTACAGAGTTTCTCACTCCAACTGACCATCGGGTCTTTGGACAGATAACCTCTTCGGAGGTGGGACAGGGTCAGTTGGGGGTGCTTGTAAATGTACTTCCCTCACCTCAATGCTTTAGCAATGTTGTACGAAGTCTACTTGTCTCCCTGGTATCCCCTCCACTTAAAATGTATACACCAAACCTTACCTTCTTAAGCAAGTTAGCCTCACTAAGGTTCTCCAAACATGCAGAACATGGTCACATTGTTGCATTTGTAAATAGTTGTATATAGTTTTCCCCCAGCTCACCAGTGTGTCTTTGGATGGATCAACTCTTCAGTGAGACTGGGTCAGTTGTTGTTTATTGTAAGTACTTCCTTCACCAAACACTCATCAATGCACATGCAATGTTGAACAAATGTAATTGTCAACCACAGTTTAATTTAATGGGTCATGAAACATGGCCCATGAAAATGCCATGGAAGTTGGAAATTGACCACACCTGAATTTAATGAGTCATGAGAACATGTTTTCATGGCCATGAAAAGTACATGAATATGAACCCAAATAAACTCTAATGGGTCATAAAACATCAATAGATTTCACCTGATTTCAGGATTTAAAATTGATAGCATAAAGACCTCATAATTAAGAACAACTCCTAAAAATATTCATTTATATCTCTCTGTTTGAAAGAGTTGCATATTAGTCATGACCCATTTTGACAGGTACTGATAGAATGACGTAATGAAAATTCCCCCATTTATGTGACAAGATGTTACTTGAATGGTCTCCTTGATTGACAGGTATGTTGGTAATGCCAAGATGTCACTCGTGGGATGTCCCACACTGAGAAAAACCTACCAACGTAAATGAAGACAAATTGTTTTATTTGCCTTGATAGTTACAATGTGGGACGTGTGTCACTCCCTCGAGGAGAACGCCCAAAAGGTTTAGTGTATGGGTATTTGTGAATTTTCACAGCCATGAAAACAGATTTTCATGACCCATTAATTTTAGTTTTTGAATGATCACCAACTTACTTTTCATGGCCATACACAGTAGAAAAAGGACAAGGCCAATTAATTTCTCTTTCCTTGGAGGGGGGGGGGAAGGGGGGAGGGGGTTGCATAATTAAGGAGGGAAAAGCAAATAAAAATAAAGATGCAATAAGACTCTTAACACTTCTCAAACATACAACAACCATGCCTGGTAACTCACAGGAACATCTATTTACAGAACCTGAAATCAAGAAGAAAATTTCAGTTAAAGTATTTTTTAATCTCACCTGTGAGAGAAGATAACGTGGATAGAATATTGATTAAATTAAATCCAGGAGGGTATGCCGAGGACTCCTCTCCAGGCATAATTTAGACTAAAACAACTCTTGCTGTGATCAAAAAGCAAAAAGAAGGAAAAGCAAAGGAAAATAAAGATCTAAAAGACACCTACCACTTTTCAAACATACAACAACTGTGCCTGGTAACTTAACAAAACATGTATTTACAGAACCTGAAATCAGGGAGAAAATGTCAGTGAAAGTTTTGTTTTAATCACACCTGTGAGAGAAGATAAAGTGGAGGAAAATCAATCAAATTAAATCCAGCAAGGTTTGCTGAGATCTCCTGTCCAAATTTAGTCTAAGACAACTCTTGCTGTGATCAAAAAGCAAAAAATAAAAAGCAAAGGAAAATAAAGATCTACAAGACACCAACCACTTTTCAAACATACAACAACTGTGCCTGGTAACTCAACAAAACATGTATTTACAGAACCTGAAGTCAGGGAGAAAATGTCAGTGAAAGTTTTGTTTAATCACACCTGTGAGAGAAGATAAAGTGGCGGAAAATCAATCAAATTAAATCCAGCAAGGTTTGCTGAGATCTCCTGTCCAGGTATAATTTAATCTAAGATAACCCTTACAATCAACTTGAAAACAAAACAAAGAGGGCATATAAAATATTGATCAAACGATTGATTGACTAAGCTTGTCCGAAAGATAAACAGGAGAAGATAAATATTTATTTTACACTGTTTGGACCCCTGTTTGATCGACGCAAGAGCGAGGAAAATGTCGCTACGGCTATGAACATTGCGTGACCATAAAGCACTTTAATTTCTAAGTATCTGATTTTTTGTTACACCCAAAGGCAGGTCCCGAAAACTCAGACCCCAGGAAATAAGAAACTCGCCTCAATCTTATCACCTAAAGTGTATTTAGGTCAAACAATGTTCATAGGTGGCAACAGCCAGCAGAAAGGATCAAGATATTTATCTTTTCTGGTTTATCGCTGTTGCATCTGGTGGATATAAAACTGACTTCAATAGCAACTCTGTGTCTTCTGTTTCCTCGGTAAAAAATTCGCCAGCAAATGTCATCAAATTGTCGGCTGCTATTTCAAACCTTGTTAGTTTTTTAGTGTTAGAGCGACGCGACATGGAATGACAGCGATCAACCAGAGAAATAAATATATCGTGCATCTTTCTGCCTGTTACCTATAAACATTGCGTGACAATAAAACATCAGGTGATAAGAATTGAGACGAGTTTACAATGTAAACCTTTTTTTAAAAAAAACGATGCAATTTTTTTTTTATAAAAATTCGAGAGGTCTGAGTTTTCGGGCTCTGAGGTCTGAGTTTTTGTCACACTCCTGAACTATCGT
>CM042754.1:5428379-5439493 GCA_022496165.2 Catalaphyllia jardinei | reverse complement strand
TACCCAATAAATGTTCATCTTTCAGATGGTCAACTCGCAAAACTCAGAAGCGCTTTTAGAAAGGGTGAAGAAATAGCCATCAGATTAAAGAATGGAGCTTTAACTGGAAGTCACACTCTCTTTGTGCCTCAAACTGTAGTCAATAGATTAGAAAAGGCAAAATCTCGAGGTAGTGGTGTTTTAATTAAGATACCAAAGACAAATATAAGAAAACAATCTGGAAGTGGTATTTTCTCCTCTGTAGCCCGTAGCCTAATGCCTTTGTTAAGAAATTATGGTCCTATGCTTGCTACAACAGCTGGTTTAGCTAGTCTCGCTGGATTAGCCTCTGAGGGAACAAGACAGATTGTTAAAAAAATAACTGGTGGGACAGTATTTCAGGTTCCCAATACTCACCTCTATCATCTTGCATCAATGAGTGACCTACTCACAAAGTCTCAAATTAGAGATCTAGCTAAAGCTTATAATGATGGTAATGATTTGCAATTCAAAATCACTGGAAAACAAGTTGGTAATGGTATCGGAACCATATTAGCATCAATTGGTATTCCACTTTTGCTTGATGCATTTAGAGGAAAAGGCGTGAAGGGTGGAGGTGGACCTCAAATAGGATTACCACCTGTGCCACCACCATTCTTTGGTACTTGGGGTGAGGGTGGTCCAAGAATGGGTTCCCTTCCCCGTAGTAAAGGGGGAGGTAAAAAAAAAAGTCCCAAAAAACAATCTAGGTAAAAAACACAAGCTAAAATTTAAAGGGACAGTTCCAATGAGTAATTTTGATCTCTTAGACTGGTGCCAATATTTAGGCTTACCTATAAATGATGTATTGAGCAGAGACATCACTGTCCCACATAATCACAAATTAGGCCTTTTTATCTATAATTTAGAGCCATCTTACATGAGTGGGTCTCATTGGGTTGCCACTTATGTCAGAGATGGAGTCGTTAATTATTTTGATAGCTTTGGTATGCCTCCCTTTCAGAGAATAGTGGATCATGCTAAGATGAAAAATTTAACTCTTCAAAACATGCAAATTCAAAACTTATATACTACAACCTGCGGGTATTTCTGTCTCTACTTTCTCAATGAGATGCATCAGGGCACTGATTATTATATCTCCTTTCCGAAAGGACACAAAATATAATGAGAAATTTATCGCATCTTATTTTCGCAGTCTATCATAAGCCTCTTCTTTGCTTCTAATTGTTCTTTTGTCTTCATTTTAATATATTTTATTGAGCTAGTGTCTCTACATACACAAAACCGATATTTCACATATAACTTCTTATAGCGACGGTAATCTCTCTCTAACTTATCTATTTCACGTATTAAAACCAATAATAGATTATAGTTAGCTATTTCTCCCTGTAGTATTTCTCTCTCCTCTTTCTTTTTTTTTCTCGCTCATTATATAAAGATTAAATTATTTTTTTTTAATATATAATGAGCGATATTTTCTATCCACATCCTGTTTATAATACTTATGAGAGTAATAGTGAAGGAATCGTAAGACATATCAGAAAAGGGCGAGATATAGGAACTCAAGATCGGAATGGTTACCTTGGGATTAATATGCGGTTTAATGGTGATCACATCCATCACAGAAAACATAGATTTATCTAGGAATGTTTTAATGGAGTAATTGAAGATCCGAAGCTTGTTATTGACCATATAAATAGTAATAGAAGCGATAATAGGCTAGAAAATTTACAATTAATAACCCAAAGTGAAAATCTAAAGAAGCGAAATATTGATTGCAGAAACAATAAACCTATTTCTGTCAGAGCTACTAAAGTTGACTCTGACTTCTCATCTGATTATAGCAGCATGAGTAAATGTGGAAAAGACTTAGGTATTGTCCGAGCATCAGTATCCCGAGTATTAAATGGACTACAAAAGACTGCAACAAGCAAAGTTGATGGTGAGAAATATTATTTCCAGAAAATTTAAAGAATTATTCTCATTACTATTATATATGAAATCTTATTGTGTAAAACAGAAAAAAACAGACTGAGTGCGTTCCAGGTAGTGAGCAGAGAGTACTCACTAAAAATGGCAGAAATGCCATGAGGTGCAAATGCGCTGAATGTGGTATTACAAAGTTCCGTTTCATTAGTGGCAGTGGTGTTCCGAGAGCTAAAAGAAAAAAAAGGGGAAAGGGTCTATTATTAGGCCCAAATAGTCCATTTAATAGAATACCACTCTTAGGCGCAATTTTATAATTAACGATATTTTCTCACCCTAATTATATATGCAAATATTTTGTGTTAAAGAGAGAAAACATACTGATAGTGTCCCCGGTTCAGAAGAATATTCAATTTCATCTAATAACAGACATGGTGTCCGAGTAAAATGCGTAGAATGTGGGAGCCCCAAGCATAAGTTCCTTTCTAAAGCTGAAATAAATGATTTAAGAGAACAATATGGGTCAGGTTTTGATGAATTGTTCCTTAAAGGTTTGGCAGCAGGTGCTAAAGGATTATTTAACCTAGGTAGAAGGGGTGCTGCCCAAGCAATCAAGTCTGACACTGTTAAGACTAAATTACGTCAGACAGGTCGAAAGTATTTAGACCAGGCTATAGATACATTTACTGATGATGTATCTAAAAAGGTAGCTGGAAAAGAAATGAAAGGAAAGGGAGTTGATATTCATAAAGCTATTGGTAAGCTGCCAAAACCAAAAGGTGGATGGACTCTTCCAGGACATAATTATACTGGACCATATAATGATTTGAGCAAACAACTCAAATATGATAAAAATACTGGTGAAATTCTTGAGATTTATCAAAAACCAACAGGCACAGCTGATGCAATATCTATGCAGCATGATGTTGACTATAGCGTTTGTGGAGATAATAAAGATTGCAAGCATAAGGCTGACAAGAAAATGGTTCAAGCTCTTGATGCAGTTCCATGGAATGAGAGACAATGGGGGCATTGGATGGCTAGAAATATGATTGATAAAAAACAAAAACTTGGTTTGGGTGGCGCTCAATCGCCGCGCCCGGGCTATAAGAGTAAAAAAAAAAGGACCAAAATTTAAAGTGGAGAGAAAAATTAGCAGATGAGTTACATAAACCTATAAGACGTAATTTCAATAAGAGAAGAGTTATAGTTCACAATGTTGACCAAATTTGGTGTTCTGATTTAGTAGATATGCAAAAGCTTAGTAGTAGAAAAAAAGGCGACAAGAAAAAAGGTTACAAAGCTTTAGTCAAATGGAAAGGTTACCCTGAAAAATTCAACAGTTGGATAGATATAAAAGATTTAGAAGATTTATCCTAAATTTTGTAATGACCATATGCATAACTGCTCACTCCATCATTTAATAGGTATCTCTTGTCATCATAGCAAGACAGACCCGTTTTATTCATCAATATATTATACATTTCGTGATGGTCTGATCTCATGCATTTCATTTCTGTCCTTATTATTTTTCCATTGTGTAAAATATCCTCAAAATGAGAATAATTAAAATATCGCTCATTTGGATGATTATTATCTATTAAATAATCCTTTACTCCTTTTGCTTTTATTTTTGTTTGGACTTCCCTTCCCTTCTCTGTTTTGTATGAATACATTTTGCTCTTTAATCCAATAAATTCTCTTATTGGAAAACCATTTGCCTCGTCTTTAAACTTTCCAATTACCTTTTTATTATCATTAAAATGGTATTTGGAATTTGGAGGATAGTCGCTATTATCATACAAGTCTCTATGGTGGTCTAAATCTCTATATAAGTCTTCTGTCTCTATTTTATACATCAATGAATCTGTATCAGTAAATAATAGTTTTGCCTTGTCTCCATATAATTTTTTTATAAAACCATAATGAAACTTATACATTAGCAATTTACTTAATTCAAGAATAGCGACACCACAATATATTGGTTTATCTATTTTAACCTCTTTCTTTCTCATGTTAACTCCAACAAGATCTTCTGAAAATATTTTACAACCAGCATAATAAGGCGTTTTTGTTTTTTTGAGAAAGCGTTCTTTGTCAGTTTCAAGATAAAAATTAGATCTATTTCGGACATTTTCCATCGTCTTTCCATAAACGCTATTATTCATTAGCTTAAAAAAAATCTTTTTCAAATTTAGTCTCTGCATTCTTTCTCATATCTGTATTAAATTGGATATAGTCTTTTAGCCATGGCCTTTCATTAAATTCAATTACTCTGTGGACCTTTTTTAACTTTAAACCTAATTCCAAATAATACTCCAAAACTCTTTCATGCACAACATTATTTTCCTTATCATTTAGTGTTGTCATTAGCTTTCTCGTTTTTGAGTTTGATAAATTAAATTTGCTCTTTATTTCATTGCAGTATTCTGATAACATATCATTTGTAATCTTCATGCTCTCTGGGGCACATGGATATTCGTTATGCAAATCATGCAACTCTGGCGGATACTCTAAATCTACTTCATAAAACCTTCCTCGGCCTTTTTTCTTCTGCAACATTTCTCTTTTTGGAAAATCTTTTACCATTTAAAACCACCATATGGAAGTGGTTGTGTCATGGCCCATCCATAAAGATTATTTGCATCAAGATAAGTTATATAAGTGCTCTTTTCCTCCGGATTATAATCACTTAAATATTTATTATTTGCTCTCGCATTTCTGTGGGCTATATTACATATTCCACCTCTTTTTCCCTTTTCAAAAAATAACAACATATTAATATCAACTAGTTGATCAAGATATACCCCACCTTTATTTTCATCTCCTTTATTATTTAATGAAGCATCCCAAGCCAAACTTGGTGATGAAAGATAATTTTGTGGGTCTAATTTATAATATTTAGAACATGTCTCTCTAAAGTTTTCAAAAACATCTGCCAATAACAACACATCAATTGTTAGATATAAGTCCTAATATTCTCCCATATTTTTTATCCCAAAAGTTTCCCAAACCTTCTTTACATGCTCATAATCTCTATCTCCAATGTCTCTCCCTTTTAAATCATTAAAAAAGTATTTCTTTTCTGGCAAACAAGGTTCAACAAACTTCTCGATTGAATCCATATAACAATATGGGTAGATGCCCTTTTTCTTTGCTAATTGGAATTGCTCTTCATTTGTAAAATGTTCTCTGAGATATTTAAATTTATCCTCTTTGCTCTTTGCTAAACTAGAAGATAAATCAGCTAGACTGGCAAGTAAAAATTGTGCACTATCATTAAAACATATTTTACCAAGTGAAAATGTTAAATATTGTTCTGCGTTTTTTGCTATTATTTTAATTTCTTTTTTTTTTCTTCATTTGGTCTTCTTCTTTTCCCTCATTTTCCCTCATTTTCCCTTTCTATTTTCTTGTTCTCTTTTATTATTTCACCTATCTCCTTTATAATTAGATGTCCATCATAACCTCTTAAATTATGAAAAATACTTGTAATTTAAAATCATCAGCACTTATTTTAAAATTTAGATTACACACATTATGAGCAGATCCTCTATATTTTCCTGTAATATGACAATGATCTCTGACAGGTTCTTCATCTTTCTTATATTTTTTACAACAAATATGACATTCTTTTGCCCTCCGAAATTCTTCTTCATCTCTCTCGCTCATAATGAGAGGCTTGTTAAAATAATTCTCTATAATCTCTTTACAATATTTTTCCTCTTTAAGCATGCATTTTAAAAACTCTTTAACTGGATCTTCTCCTCTAAAAACTACTATTTCTTTACTAAATCTATTATCATAACAACAAACCAGTTTATAGCCAAAACTACATGGAATATGCTTCTTTTGTTTTATTGTATAGGATTGGTCAGCACTCTTTTTCTCATTTTTTAAATCTACTAGTAGGGCTTCAAAATCTGCATAGATAATAGTTGGTATTCTCCATTTTTCATCTTTATCTTTATAAAGTTTTGGTAATCTTGTTACACAGCTTCCAGTATTTATCTCTCGACAATCAACCTTATGTTTTTCTAAAAGATCTTCTCTCGTAAATCCATGCAAGCATCTGAGGCAATAATACATTCTACATTTATGTTTTGTTTGATTATATAGTAGTTTATTTGGATCTTTTATATAAACATAGTGGCTCTTATCACCATCTCCAATTAAAAGCATATTTACTATTTCTTTGTTGTTCTTTTCGCTAATATATAATGGAAATACTCCATCATCATATGTAAAAACATTAATATTTTTCTTGTTTCTATCTTCTAACTTCTTTGTATCAGGTATTTTACACGGAAAATTAATTCCCTTTAAATCATAATGTCTAAAGTAACTTCTATCTTTCAGTGTAATTCTTTGCGGATTTTGTGCTCTCTGATTTCTATGTCTTATTAAATTCCAAATAACACAATAATCATCTCTATTTTTAATATTAATCAATCCTTTATTTGAACTCCTTAATTCTGGTGGTAATCCTATATATGTTCCACCACTAAGTGGAACATATTTTGCTACATTAATATAGTTACTCAATATCTCATCTATTATTAAACCAGATCCCCCAGATAACCATTTTGCTATTTTTTCCGTTATTATATTCACAATTAAATTATATTTCTCCTCAATCTCTTCACTATTCGTTAATACTTCTGGGTTATCAATATTATTAAATGATCCTTCAACATATTCTTTAAATTGATTACCATTTTCATCTATTTTAGGTTTATAAAATCTTATTTTACTAGCAAGACTAAACTTTAGTCCTCTGTTATTGTTTAAATAGTCTCTTAATAACATTTCAATCCAATAATAAACTCTCCTGAATTGATCTAGTGGTTCTCTGCGGTGGAGAATATCTATCTTTGCAGATAATGCATAATTATTGAAAGCTCGATCTTGTACTCTAATTGGACTAATTTGTTTTTTTGTATCAGTTAATTTTCTCCTAAATTCATTAATAACTTCAGGTTTGTAATATTCCTTTATCTTTTCAATAAAATTTAAAATACCTCCCCTTATTTGTCTCGGAAAAATATTTCTTGGAGCTGGGGTTGGTCTTCTGCTCTTTATTCTCAGTTTTGGTGTTGGCCTCCTTGGTGGAGCTCTCTGGGGTTAATGGCTTTGGCAATCTCCTTTTTGCTAAAATACCAATCGGCCGATTTAATATATAACTGCGGATTACATCCTTGTTTAATGAATTGGCAGCTTTAATTTGCGATTTTATCATCTAGTATATATTAGAGTATCGATTTTTTTTAAATTATTTTTTTTTTATTATATTTTTATTAAATCTATTCCTTTATACAGATTTCTCTCATGTTTTTTGCTTCCTAAATGTGACCATTTACCCCCCAATCTATAGTTCTTTCCATTATTGCAGACATCACAATACCATTCGGTTGTCCTTAATCTGAAAACATTATATCTCTTTCTGAATTCCTTGTAATCTTCCCGTCTTAATCTCTGCATTTCTGGTGTCTTAACAAATTCTTCCATTCATACTCTCTAAAGAATATATTTTTTAAGTTATTTGTGTGTCATTTTCCCCTATCTCTCAACCATCTCAATCAGACCTATCGCTCAGTCTTCCTGAGCTCTCGTCCGAGCCAGCAAGCTGCCTCCTCTATCCTTTTTTTTATTTGTGTATTTTCCCACCCCCCATTACATATACTACTTCCCTGCCCCTTTCATACCCGACATTTCGTGTAATTTAACAACTAGTTCGTGTTGACATACGCGTACCAGTGTTAAATTACATACAAAAGGTGACAAGTCCACACGAGGTTTTTGTTACACAGTCGCAGTGTAAAAAAACATCTACATGGTGTTGCGCATTGTTTCGATAACACCAATTTGGTGTAATTGAACACTGAGTTGGGGTATTTTTTTAAATTACACTTTGTTGATGTTGTGGTGACACGAATTTAGTGTACATTCACACTAACATATGTGTTCTTTAACACCCTCGATTTTTCTGTGTTCAATTTCCCTTCGAACAGTAGTGAGGTCCGGAGCGTGAATGTTTTAAAGAGATCGCTCTTTCTCGCATACCATCATCTGAGTCCAGCAGAGCCGATGCTCGGGTTACACGACCCACTAAGCCTTTGTCCGCCATATTTACTTGAATTTGACACGCGAAAGAACTATCAGTTTATCGAGGAATAAAATAGATAAATAAGCGATAGCAGTGTAGGCTGTATTTGTTTCACATCCACTGAAATCCTAGTACACAAATGCGACGAAGGAATTAGGTAGCGAAGCCACGTGCAATTCCCCAGTGAAGCTTAGGTGAATCGAGTGATTGTTCTCCTCGCGGCGAATTTACTAGAATAAAACCATGAATAGGGTTCGAAGGCGAACCTATCCCGCAGAAGAAAAACGTGTCGGTATGAACGTAACGAAGTATCAGACGGTAAGGAGAGGTCCCTAGGATCCGTATAACTCCGTTGTATTCTGAAAACAAAGACACTAGAATTACATAATTATCGCACAAGACACGCTGCGAAACCCGATGATTTTTATAAATAAATACAGACAAAATTAACAATGCTAAATCTCATGCCAACGAAAACTGTGCTTACGTAGTACCGAAAGACAAAGGCTATCTGCCCAATGTGACGATGTAGAAATCAGAATTGATGACCAAATTATCAAGAGAGTCGTTCATACCAAATCCTTGGGTCTTACCATAGATGCTCACCTCTCTTGGGGTAAACATGTTGAAGAGATTTGCAACAAAGTCTCTTCAGCTATAGGCGCCCTAAAACGCGTGCGGCCGTTTATGTCCAAAGACACTGCAATTCTAATTTATAACACCTTAATTATGCCTTATTTTGATTACTGCAGCCCCGTCTGGGACTGTTTGAGTGCTTACTTGAGTGATAAGCTCCAAAAATTACAGAATCGCGCAGCCAGAGTTATTACTAAATCATCCTTTGATGAGAGCTCAAACCACCTTCTTTCCACCCTCAACTGGGAGAAGCTATCTCTTCGCCGAAAGAAACAAAAAGCCTTAATGATGTATAAAACCATGAATGACCTTGCTCCGGAATATCTACAAAGTCTTTTCTCTCAGCGTCACTCTGCTTACAACTTAAGAAACTCTGCGGGAAGGCTGACCCTGTCCAAACCAAGCACCAATTATTTGAAACGAAGCTTCTCTTACAGCGGGGCCATGCTATGGAATAACTTGCCCAAAAACTTAAAAAATGCTGCATCCGTTGAGCATTTTAAGCGAAATATCAAGAAGGTAGCTGACATATCGGATTCCCACACGGCAATCATGTAAAGCAGTTGTAATTAGTCTTAGTTTCTAACTTAGCTTAAATTTTCCGTGAATAAATAAAGATTTACGTACATACATACATACATACATACAAAACAGGTCCAAGGGGACAAAATTAGGTAAAATTCGCGGAGAAAAGCTTTCAAAAACGTGTGCAATCGTTGGCACCGAAGCCTGTTACAGCACTCAAAGAGATTCGGCTCCCGGATGTAACGCGGGGCAAGACCGCTGACACAAAACTCAATGTGTTGAGCGCGGGCCTCAACAACCTTGTAAATATTACTGAATGGAGTTTTATAGCAATTGTCACGCAGGGATCGTAAACCTGGCGTTTAGTTTAGTTCTGGGTCGTTTCGATTTGACGTGTGGGCTGTACGTTTTGCTCAAAGCAAATTCAAACATTTAAAGAAAGCAATATTAAATCACCAGAAATCGCAAAAGCTGGAAATCAAAATCCACAATGGCTGGCTTGAGCTGAGGATCCTTGAGCCCGTGATGGAGGCCGACGAATCCAACGAACATCTCAAAACAGTTTTGGCTCCACAAATTTTATAATTTTTCAACATTTCCATCCAAATTCACTTCATGTATCAACTAAGTATACATCCCATCTGGCGGTGTCGGCGTGGACAACATTCGTTAAAATATGGCTGCCTTCTCGGGCACGTATTAAACACTAACACGAGATGGAAGGAAGGGTAGGTACGCGGGCTCATTTTCGGAGAAAAAAAGAAATATTTAAAAAATATATATAGATATGTTTTGGACTAATTTTATTTACTGAATGCCTACATTTAAGAATAAAATTTCTCACGGTGTTTTGCAATCATCCAGAAGGTGATGTTTGCTATTCGTGGCAAGTTAGCTAGCTACTTGGTCAGCGGCTGCTCAAATCTAACCAATTTGTTACGTCACTTCCGTCTAGGCAGGTTTCTGCTAACGCCGTTTTGCCCCTCTCCGCAAAAACTCATCCATTGCTCCGCAATGAATGAGTTAAAAAGGAGAGGACCAATTATTGACCCTTGAGGCACGCCACAATTTAGAGGGCTCGCACTTGATAGATGATTGTTTACGTTATGCCTTTGCATACGGTAGGTAAGATTTGAACCATTTTAGGGCGTCTTGATCAACGCCATACTTAGTGAGTATTTTTAGAATTATCTCGTGGTCAATAGAGAATTAGACAAGCCACGATCGTGAAAACCGCGCCGGCTTTTCCATTCAAAGGAGACGTTACTAGTGGAAAGGGTTGAAAGATTAAACTCTTTAAAAAACCAGTGGGAAGGATTGCAAAGGCATTTTCCATTGACCATATTTTTATGTAATCCTTCTGTTCTTCGCGAAGGCACTTCACTTGGAAATCTTTTGCTTGTTGTTTATAACAAATTTGAACATCGCGTCTCTCGTCGAAAGGTCTCTGACTGCCGCCATATCGTATATTCCATCTGCGTCAGTAATGCTCGAGTGTTGACAAAATCTGTCAAAATGGACTAATTATAGGGTTTACCAGATCCTGGTATACCGGAACGACCTTTTGTAAGTTTCCCCACAGGCCTTTTTTCGCTTCGTCTGACCGCTTTTTTATTTTTTTATTTTTTTCGCGCTCCGTTTTCCGCACTGCGCCCTGACTAACTGAATGCCTGGAAGAGGATAACTTTGGTTGCGAAGAAGCGAAGATCATTTTTCTAGTGTTTTTTTTTGTAATTTGTAACTGATTATGACTGCAGATTAAAGAGAATTTTAACCAAAACACAAGGAAGACGACTTTGTCCGGACAGCAAGCGTGACTGTTCAGACGACTTTGTCCGGACAGCAAGCGTGACTGTTCAGACGACTTTGTCCGGACAGCAAGCGTGACTGTTCAGACGACTTTGTCCGGACAGCAAGCGTGATTGTTCACACGACTTTGTCC
>CM042754.1:5409300-5428369 GCA_022496165.2 Catalaphyllia jardinei | reverse complement strand
ACGACTTTGTCCGGACAGCAAGCGTGATTGTTCACACGACTTTGTCCGGACAGCAAGGGAACAGATTTAGTGATGAAATAGACAATGAGAGGGAAGATTTGGGGGGCTTCAAGGTAAGTGTGTCTACGTTTTAGATTTTGTTTTTGTCACGATGCCTTTTTCTTAGTTTCTCCACCTCCCCCTCCCTCGCATACCGAAAAAATGATTTCGACCAATAGCCCATGTTTCCGAATTAACTTTAGCCACGCTCTCAAAGTGAGTTGTCGTGCTCATTCTTTCATGTGGTGAGATTTCAATGAAATAAAACTCATTTCACATAAATAATTACCCACCTAGCCTTGCTTTGAGAAACAGGTTTACACCAAACCGGTTGGGGTCGGGGGGGGGGGGCAGTGGGGAGTGTGGGCAGGCATCCCAGCCACGGGTGGAGTGGCTATACAAGTTCACTACTTAAGCAATAGACCACACGTTTCTATGGTTTATAGGCTGATAAACCACGGGGGATGTTGGTAGAACACGAGAGAAATTTTACATTGCTTTTATATAATAATTTAGAAGATGCAGGATTTTTCCATGAGTTTACTGGCACAATAAACCATGGCTGATTGGCCAATCAGAGCGCGCGCATTGATTTGGTTATTATATAACACATATATATTATGGCCTAGCAGCTATTTAACAAATAGATTCCATGTAGCCCGCGTGCGTCTGTTCAGAAAATAAATCATAGATGACCTCAAAATGTGGTAAGAACAAAAACGGTGGCACACGAGGCGATAGCCGAGTGTGTCACTGATGTTCTTACCACATTTTGACGTCTTTTATCCCTATGGCTGAGAGTGCACCGGAACCACTTCTCACAGCCTCTCAGGAAGAGCATATTCTAAATGAGCTAAGTATCGAGCAATCTAACACGCAGCAGACAGTTAATAATGCAAGAATAAAAATAAATTAAAATAAAAATAAATTTAACAAAAAATAATTTAACACAGGTAACGGAGTGAAAAATAGCAAATAATCGTTAATTCGAAAGTGACCAGAGTTACTGGCAAAGACAAACGCGCAGATAAATAGACAGAATGAAGCATTAGTCGTTACAATTGTGAAATATTTTTTCGCTTCTAACCTAGCAGACATAAACGTCTTTTAAATGGCTTCTTTTTCCTGCGGACATCTCCGGAAAACGCGTTGATTCGTAATTGGTCAATTTCGATTCAAAGTAATAACTGGGTTTAGTTTATAAGGCGATTCTCAAACAAATTGTTTATTAGTTTCAACCTTGATTTTTGCAAGATTATGAAGTCATTTTTTCTCTTGTTATTGTGCGTCCTGATTTTAGCTCGGTCAGTGCGAAGTCGACGGAATAAATTATTTAACTGAGAAGGAAAACAATTGATTTCCGCCAGCAACGCGCGCTTACATCTTCCCAAAAAAACTTGAAAACAAGCTTGGTGATCGAATGATAAAACAATTATTGAACTCGGTTATCGCAAAATATCGTGATATTTCAGTGTCTCGCAGATCAATTGTTTGCCTCAGCCTTCGGCTTCGACATAATTGATCTGCTCGCCACTGACAAATCATATTTTGCTCAGACTCGTGCAATAATTGTTAATTCCTCATCACTGGTTGCAACTAAAAACTGGCAGTAGAGGTCCGTCCCCGTAAATCAAACTGACGCAAGCACGTGCTGAAGATCATGCTATTCTTAAATTGGTCATGCACTGATCACGTGCTGTTATATTCGGCGCGCGGGCAACAACTGCGCAATTGTATCCCGGTCGGGATACATTTCAATTTGATCAGGGGCACGTGACCAAGAATCAACCAATCACCGTGCTTATTTTGTTAAGTGAAAGTCTAGTTATATAACAAATAACTGATCAAGAAGTTCTGCGCTAGAGAATCGAATAAACACCTTACAGATAACAGTACTTGAAAGTTAATGGGGCGAGAAACGGGAACTTAAAGTTGTTTACGACGTTCAAAAACGTTTATAGTAAAAAATTGTTTGCTATCATTTTCGAACTGGTTTGTTTTTCTAGTGGCAAGTATTGTAATCGGGTTCGATTATGTTGGTGTATGTTCGCGAAGAGATTGAGAAACTTTAGGAGCTATTTATCAGTTCAAGTGTCTAGTTTACGTAACAATGGAATAATATTTCTGGAATGTTGTTTTCGAAGTCCATCACGTTTATGCTAAGAAGGGCATCTTTCCGCTTCTTTTAAGCACACAACATCCGCTGTTTAGGAAAGCTGCTGAACAAGGACATTCTTAAAGGTAAATCTCAAAGTTGTGTAAATCTCAAAGGGTTCTTAATTATCTAATCGGTAATCCGTTAGTCCAATAGTCCGGAAAACGAAACCACAGTCTCGTAGGTTGTTCTTATATCGTTGCATTTGCTGAATTGAAGTTGTCACATTGATCCATTTGACTGTTGGTGGGGCTTTGGCAGGCCAGTATTAGCCCGTTTGCCAATGAATTGCTCATTTTCATGACCAAGATTTTCGGTAAGCCAACAGCAGATCTTTCCCATGCAAATGAATGCTAAAAACTATTTAAAAAATAAAGCGATCTGAAGGAAATTAACCGGTTAGGTCGCGCCTTAAAACGCGTGAGTCTCAATGGTCCTAGAGCAGTTAACAAGCGAATTATAAATATCTCATACGAACAGCAACCGGTGAAGGTTTTTTCGTATGATGAGTAGACAGAAAGTGATCTCCCACTCTTAAATTAAAATTAGCTAACAGCTTTCATGTATTTAAAATAAGTTATCTTAGATATACTTCTCTGAACTAAGACAACAGCTCACGAGTTACCTACTTTTCATTTCAACAACTCTCACGTTTTATTCCTGATAAACAACTGAGTTGCAAACAGGCAATCGGTTTGTTTTACAGAAGAGAAAGTTTCACGAACAACAACAGTATTTTATATTTACTGTGCGGTTTTTCAAGCAGACCTAATTGTAATTGTAATGATAATGATTATCTTTAGATACAGGGTGCGTTCGTCACGGCCATGCATGGCTTTCAAAACGGAAATGTTAAGTTAGGGAAGAATTAATACTTAGAAATAAAAGTAAATAAATTGGGAATTTTTTGATCAAAGAGTACCAAAAGGAATTACACGCTTTCTTTTTTATAAGGACATAATCCTATTTTTCTGCCGATTTAAGGTCGAAAATATTATAAGCGAACGAGCGAGGCAGCTCTCTAATAAGCAGAAGATTACATAATAGGGGCTTGCAATCACTTTTTCTTACCAAACGCAAGGAATTGTAGTTATGCGCAAATGGGAGATTTGGGATCCGCAGTGGCATGCGCAAGGAATTGTGGTTATGTGCGAACAGAAATATTTTAGGATGCGCAGTGATATGGCGCAAGGAATTGTGGTTATGTGCGAACAGAAATATTTTAGGATGCGCAGTGATATGGCGCAAGGAATTGTGGTTATGCGCCAATGGATGATTTAGGATGCGCAGTGAACCATAGAACTAGTATACCTAAATGGTAATAATGCTGCCGAAGGGGAGAACAAGTATGCTAACAGTTACCCCATGAATTGAACTGTGAAGAATTCATTTGCACAACATATTTGAATCGTTACGCAAGCTCCTGGCCATGTCTCTGAGATACGACTGTTGTGATTCTTGAGAAGTCACTGTATTTTGCATGTTTCCAGTAGGTACTGAGAACGAGGTATTGATCTTCCTCCAAATCAAATCTGTCTTGTACACGTCTAGGCCACCGTCTACTTGATAGTATGCTTCCATCTTCAACTTGGAAGACTTTCCCACCATGACCGAAATTGGCGAAACCACCAAGATTGGTCACCAACCAGTCACCTTTATCTTTTAATGCAGACCTCCGAATGACAAATGCCGCGTTCTCCTGCACACGCAGTGGTTGTTTTGTGCAGATTTTTCTTGAATCGACGTTTGCAACTAACACATCAAACCTCTCCTCAAAACTGAGATCTCTCTTGCCCTTATACAGATAAGGACACTCATAAAACAAAACATCATCACTGAGAAAAGATTAAAAAAAATCAATTAACACAAATACCTTTATAGGTCTGCCAACCGTGTACGTTAGCCCTGTTGCTTAATAAATGAAAACACTCAGGTCAGTTAAGGCACGATCACCTAATTAAAAATGCATTGTTAAATACTGTTTACAACCAATTCCTTCTATCAATCCTCCTGGAAAATAAACCTCAAACAAGGCTCGACGGCATTAGCGATGTTTGAAATTTTTGAAGTTGAAATTTCAGTCATGTGACCAGCAATTCATGATTATCGGTCAAAATGTTCACGCTAAAATGGGTAGGAATAATTAAAAGAGCAAAAAGTTTCTTACTCTTGGGATGGTTCTAGATAATTATCGTAGTATGTGTGTTTATGTTAAATATAGAAACGGATTATTAATGAAAAAAGGGTCACGTGACTTAAACAGTTTAATAGCCAGAAGTTTCAGGGGAAAAGTTACATTTTGCATTGTCGACATATATAACATTTTGGAAATCAGAATTCCTTGAGTTATGGTTTGCAACTGTTCCCTGTTTGGGAAAACGTGTTTTGTGACGTCATTGCGCAGCAATGTCACGTGTTAATTGCAGTCACTTTTGACGTGTCAAAAGCCAGATTATTGGTTTGTTCTAAAGTGATCTGTTTAACCTGTCTGGGGTTTTCTTCGCCTTAAAAGCTGTGCTTTAACTGGCCTAAGCAAAATTCAGGAACATTCAATGGCAACAAAGTTCTAGCCCATCAGATTATTGATGCTGCCAAAAAAAGTGTACGAGGTGCTTCAGATCATTAAATACATTAATATCAAACAGCAGGGATGAAAATTGACATCCTTTAAGAACTGGGTGACTGAAGAACACAGATAAAGACAAAATCCCATCAAGCACCAAACTCGCCCTCTTTCAACTCCCCCGCTCCCCCCCCCCCCCCCCCAAAAAAAAAAAACATGAATCAATAATTTGTGAATGGTTGTATTACATAAGGCAGCTAAATACACAATCAATGACAAGCCCTCGCCGTTTGTCGAACCGGATTAAGTACATTCAACCCGCCAATGGGCAACTTTTACTTGCAATTAAGTTTGATGAGCAATGTAAAGTGGCATTCAGAATGGCGTCGGAAATAATTTTCATATCTACATGTAACTTTCAAAACTTTCTTCGTGCGGAAACAATGCATGACAAAAGAAATATCAAATTCAGAAAGCATTACCTGGAATCAAACGACTCCTCCACCTCGACTTCCTCAACTTTCCACTTAAATTCCTGTAGCGAAGTAAAATCATCTCAGTATTCAGCTCTAAACACAAAGCAAAGCTTACGCGAACTAAAAAAATCTAACCCAAAGACCCGCGTGGCGCGTTAGTGCATGAATTCAAGCTTTGTATTCTATTCTGATGCAAATGAGAAAAACGCACTCCAAAACGAGATAGTAAAAGCAATTTGTTTCGCGTCTCGAGTCGCTAATATGGCCGTCTCGGCGCTTAATCGCCATAAACAACACAATCTTTGTTCATATAAGACGCGTGTACATGATCTGATCGCATGCACTATGCCATTTCACTGACCCATAGCTTTATGTAGATAAAAAATGGCAATAAAACGACAAGATCCGGTAAATAGCAAAAATAAAGCGGCAACTCACCTCATAGTCGGCCATCTTCGCGACCATGTGCTCGATTTCTAATCACGTGATCTCTTGGCTTTGTCCCTTCTAGGGTAGGGTGGATATCAGTGCTTTTAGAGAACAATAAGTAACGACCAAGTGAACCATTAGCAAAGCATTATTACTCGAAAGGAACTTTTGATAAATGCGGAATTCAAGGACATTGAAATCTCAAACTACGAATCTTAGACAAATAAAGCGATGTCATCGGGTTAGTAGGGATGAATAAAGAATACAACTAAAAACAAAAGAAATCAATAGATACGAACCGAACACGAACTCACCGCAAATTCACCAGTATTTTTGTTTTAACCTGTGACCTGTAACCTGTGACCTGTGACCTGTAACCTGTGACCTGTACTTTAGCCCCGCCGCTCTTAAAGCAATAAAAAGATCGTGACGCGGCTTTTCCCCTGTGACACTATTTACACGGCATTTCTAGACTTTATCGGAGTGTCTCCCGTGAACTTCGCGATAAAATGAAATATATGCTTAGCGGATGATATTCTTTTCCTAAACAGGGAGAAAACCAAGCAGTCGTTGCAAGTAGGCAGTGATAATTACTCGACCAGATTCGAAATACGATAGCTTCATTGAAGATGTTTTTACAATATGCAAATTTGGCTGTAATCGAACGGCTCTCGCTTTTTGAGGTTTCCTAACAAAGTTAGTTATTGTTTTGTCCAACAATACTTCACAAAAGAAACAGTTAGAGATGAATAACAAAGAAATACCTATACGTATGCGCGTAAAGACTGCGCATGCGAAGTTCGCTCATTTCTGAGTGGTGCTGTATGTCAAAAAAAAATTAACTGTAGTGTTTCACAGAGTATAATGTGACTATAATGTCAAATTCATAATAGTTTCGAGTTGATTTTACAACATTGTAAGTTGCTGTTGGAGAGACAACTAATTTTCAATATCATAATGTTGATGTGATAGAGTTTAGAGTACTTAAAAAATGTTATTTTATATATAATTTTGTTAAACAGTTCTTTTCGGAATTTCTATTGCTCAATATTGATGTTTAGCCACCGTTCATTTTCTCAGGAAAACGTGTTTTCACAGGTTACAATAATAGCCCCCTCTATGTACCGAAACACATCATGAAGTTCTGCTCAAAGATTCTTTTCCAATTGGCATTAAAAGTATTATTACTTTCGTCTTTTTTTGAGGACAGGGGAGACAAGGCATAACATCAAATATTAATGAAAGCTGAAATAACCAAAAATTCTGTTACAAAAAATGCCACATGCACGCAATATCTATTCAAACCTAGAAAACCCCCGACCTGAGGACAGTTTCAATTTATTTCCTGTCACAACGATACCATTATGTCTTGTGCAAAACAATTCTTCACAGCTCAGTTCATAGGGTAACAATTACCATACTCAATATCGTTCTCCCTTTCGCCAGCATTTTTACCATTTAGATATACTAGTAATATTCGACTTAATTATAGCTTATGACATTTCTGTTTAAGGATGTATTTGGTGCCTAGATCTGTATCACGTTACATGGTGCACGTGCTCCATGGGTCAAGATATCATATCAGACGACACTTGGGCGCTTCCACACAAGTGTCGTGACGAAAGTACCCGATTTTGTTTCAAATAAGGGACACTATCTCGATGTAGCGCACGCGCGAACTTGATCTGTCTTCTTTCATCGGAAAACTATAGAACTGCCACTTTGTCGCGTCATCGAGTCATGCCGACAAGTTTTAATGCCATAAGCCCTATTTTGAAATAAAGCAATAATAATAATAATAATCTTTAAAAACACAACAACAACGATTTTAATTTAATGTTTCGATGTTTCAAACATCATCATAATCCATTATGAATATATAGTAAAGATTTACAAAGACGGTCGGTATATATAACTACCCCTATACAATGAAGCTTTATAAATTCAATTAGTCGTTAACTGTTAAACTTTTTTAAACTAACCGATAACATGATAGACTAACAAAAGAAATAGCGAAAAAATAAACTTAAACTCCTTGTAAACAACAGTTGATGAATTTAGAAATGCAACGACAAATTAACGTGGTCAACTTGTTTGTTGAGTTCAGGTTTCAACTGCTCAATATGAAAACTCTCTTTTATTTTATTTTAAGTTGAGAGTAAGTGCTGGCATGATCGACAATCTTAAAACAAGAGATATTGCACTTATCCCTACAACCTTTAGAAGCACTAAGATTTTTAAAAATGTGGGAATTTTTGTCCCGAAAGAGATGCTCATTAACACGTGTGTTAAAATGCCTATTGGTTTCACCAATATAACGAACTCCACAGCTCGCAAATGTAAACTGATAAACAACACGTGATTTAAGTTAATCGGGAATAGAATCCGTAGGACTAAGTTTGAAGGGAGAGAACATAATTTTAACATTTAAGTCTTTGCAATACTTATTGATACTTTCAGTTTTGTTAAAGGGCCGATGAAGCGAAATTATTTTTCCAATATGTTTGAAATATACTGTTTGAAATACACGATTCCAAAGTTTTGGATGTTTAGGGTTAAAATTGACCATTTTGCAAGCCTTCAAAGTCGTGCCATTTTGCCCTCAAAAGTGGTAGGGGAATGAGTCCGAGTTAAGGCCAAAATATCAAAACGTGACGTCATTTCGGTGCCAAAAGTTTGTTTACGCATTTACTGCGATGATCACTCTTCACTTTCATCTACAACCGCAGTTCAAATATGAATTGTTTCATATATATCTCACACTCCTACAAGCGCGATCCTTCCAGTCTTTTGAAGTCTCGTAAATCGATTTCATTATAAAAATTCTCCTTTTTGCAGGTTACATTGCTTTTCAGTCCTTTCCTGATTTTTTTAACCTTTCTGAAAGCTGCCGGGAGAAAGGCGTCTTTGTCTAGTGCCATAACGCTTCCCTCCACCCGAAGCTACGTCAAAGGGCATTGAAATTAACACACAAAGGTCTCGATTACACACAAATTGGCTCTTTACCAGAACCGTGTATACTATCACTAATCTTTGATTCTGAGAAGTTTTAGGGCAAAGCCGAAGTTGATTGAGGACGATGCAAACAGATTTATGAAAACTCTATATCAATTCTCGCATCTTTGAATTTTCCACAGCCTGGCAAAAAAATCAAAATCTTGTGCATGCGCAGAAACGTTATTGGTGTTCCTTATTCACTGCAGTAGGCTCTTTCAACGCATCAAATTGAGTTCTTTTCACAATTTCAGCCTCAGGTTTATTCTTAAAATATTCTTAAATTTCGCAAATTTCAGCCTAGATATTGTTATAAACTTATAAAAGTGTTCTATCCCTCGAATCGCACTTTTCAAAACGGCGACATCTAGTAACTAATTAGGACTGTAGCTTACAGACCTTGTCTAGGCTACATCTAGAAATTCGAACTCACGCTCTACTGAGTAAGACTCGAGGAGCCCGATTGAGTGATCGAGCGAGGTTTGACCAGAAAGATAAATAAAACTGATACGTGTGAAGAAAGAGCCGAGTGATAGTAAAAACACGGGACAGAATATAGACTTACAAATGTTTCCTGACTGCAGCGATTACGGTGAAGCTAGGTACAGTGTAGAGTTTTGATCCGTATACAATGAAATTGAAACTAGCGATAACGTGATTAAAAAGAAAAGACAGGCGCGCTAGGAATTGAAACCGTTTAGTAGCGTTTAAATAGACCTTATTTGCATGCTTAAATAATAAGCTAAATTAAAAATTTGCGCCTGGAATCCTACAAGAGCCAGTTGTGAATAGAGAGGAACAAGTGTGATCATTTCTTTGTGCTTGTAGGATTGTAGATAGTAATGGCGGATATCGGATGAAATGGCTGAATTCTCAACTGATTAACAGACACGGGACTATACAGAGAATGCTTTATACAACTATTAATCCTCTTTTTAACCGGAGAAAGTCCTTAACGGTGACGGTCTGGGAGTACTAAAGCGATCATGTGTTGGCCTCCGACATTTTCGACGCTTGCGTCTATAATTTTAAGCGTAGGCTTTTGCAGGGCGCTTCGCCTGTTGTGGCCAGGATGGCCACACCGAATGGCAGTGATAGTGATTTACTGAACGAAGAATGCGACATTAGAAATTGCATAGCAATATGTTATCAAAAGGATGTGCGTGCGGCAGTCCCTTCATTCGGAAAGGAAAGTTCTGGGCGCAGATTTCAAGGAAAGTGAAGACGCTGAAAGTTTTTAAAGAAACTGTCAGGTGTGTTTACAAGCCATCTCTTGAATTTGGGAAAGAACAATCTTTTTCTTTCGTTGATTCGCGGAAAAAAGAAAGCCAAACAGTAGACCGTCAAGAGAAAGAAACGTTGTACTTACTTATCTGCTACCCATCAAAATGTTTTTGTGATCTCTTGTGCGTTATCTATTTTTAAAAAATTTCTGAGTTAATTATTAACAAATTAATAATTCATGCAGAAACGTCTTTGAAAAGTGGGTGGGATCGGGATTTCCAGGCAAAAATGGGCGGGATGGCCGAATTAACAGGAAAAATCGGAAAGCGGGATCTGAGAGCCCTATTGTGTACCCTCAGTCAGTGCAGTCCTGAAACTTACTATTCTTTACTGATTGCTAACATTTTGACCACCTGAAGGTGTTTGTAGTCAGTCTGACTAGTAAGCGTTTCCACGATGTACTGGTTGGAAGATTCCAATAGGTTGCCGCAACACTCAACCATTTCACTCCCAAGATGAAAGCCAATTCTCTTAACCAGTGAGCATAGAAACTCTTGTCAGCTATTCCCGAGAATTTGCTGTAGTATTTTATTTTATACATCTCGAAGAAATACCAGAATTTCTACTGTTTCGAAAAGATGATATCTTTACCGTCCTCAGTGAACATAATAATAATAATAATAATAATAATAATAATTCCATTTATAGTGCGCTTTTTAACGTGCTAGGTGATCAAAAGCGCATTACAACAATAAATAACCTAAAAACTATTAATTTTATCTTCACGCTCAAAATTTTTTTCTCAATAAACGCATTTCAAAGCATGGCTATCGTAATAAACTTAATTTTGTTTTGTTAGTTCAATATTCTAACTCTATTACATTCGGTATTAACAACAATCACAAGCTTTATATACCTTATTCCAAAATGGCTAATTTGCAAGTAGACAAATGAATCCTCAAATGGCGGCCATTTTGGAATAAGGTGTATTTCCCCCTGATCATAGGCATTTTACAAAACATTACATTAACAAGGATTGAAAGAGGGGGCCCGGTTGCCCGAAATAACTGGAGAGTTAAAAAGGGCAGGTAGTCAGATTTGCAACTATATTAATACAGGTTTTGGGCGGTACATACGCATACAACACAGAACACACATACAGTGACCACTAATTGGATACAGCGGTCAGATAGTAATGCTATATAAAAATAAATAAACAGAAGTAACATTGAGCAAAAAATCATTTACCTCTGACAGTTGCGTTTCCTTTGGATATCTCAACGAGACCTATACAATAAACAGGACATTACGTACCCCCTTGTGGATACGAATTTTATCTTCTCGTATTGATAATAAGCGATTATTGGATGAGGTTGAGCATAATAGCAAGAATTATCAAGGCCGAGGTTTGTGTTATCTGCCGAAGCCGAAGGCTGAGGCGGATAACACAAACCGAGGCCTTGATAATTTCGCTATCATGCGAAAACCGAATCCAATAATTGTTTTATAATACAATTATAAATGCAGAAGCGTTGAGACATTTCACAGAACAACAAAAAAGGTAAGCCACGCAATGACACGTTTCAGTGTCTTTATTAATGACAGCTGTGAATTACATGTAAAGCGGAATTCAAAAGGTTTACAGAAAGGATTTAAGCTTAAAACATCTGAAAACGTTTCAGGAAAAACTGTATCGAACTGAAACTTTTGAACAAAATTCTAAAGTTAAGTTGTACGGTCTTTATATGAAAAATGTTCCCGATATCGAGATGTAAACAAAACTTCATTTGCGTTTAATGAATGTTGACATTACAGTTAAAGAAATTAAATTTTTTCGTTATCTCTGAATGAGAGTTCTGTACAGAACAATTCTTCTTGAGAAAGGCTAATAACAGGACATAACTGGTGCGGATTAATAGCCACTTCCTCACCTCGCACTCTGTCGTCAGGGTTTCCGACATTTTTCTCTTGGTTGAAATGTCAGTCCTGCTATAGCTTCGAATGCTGGATTCATTTCTGTGCCCGCTCACCGCCATGATATGCCTTGCTTCGAACCCTGACTTGTCCAGGATAGTAACCGCCGTTGCCCTGATCGAGTGATTGGTCTAACACTTTGAAAGTTCGGCTTCTCGAGAGATCCTTTTCATTTTTTCACCGAGCAAACGTTCTCCGACAACCATGTTATCGTACCACACTTGATCAGATATGCCGGCGTTTTTCTTCGGCCGCTGAAATAAAAATTCGTTTGAGGGATTCAGGTGCTGTATGTGCCGTTCAAATGAAGCCACAGGACAGTGTGGTCCTGGTTTCTTGAGCATCACGCCTCCTTCAATCCTCCATCATTTTTCGTCGGTTTTTTGTGAGTTCATCTGTTGTTTTGCACACATATTTTGCACCTTTGCCATCCGTGCTGAATGAAAAATCAGTTTTTTTGACTTCACGAAGATTTTGCCTTCCTCGGCGACAAAAGTGCAACATTACCTCGAAAAAAACTTTGTTTTAACGCGTTTCTGGGCTGTTTTGGTTAAAAACATCGCTTTCGTACAGCTTTTTAAGATCTTCGCAGATCGGAGGCGTGTGTTCGATTTTGGGGAGCCCTTGTCGTTTTAGTTCAACGCACTTGGCGCCAAAAACTTTGTTAGCCTCGGCAAATGCTGGATCGTTTATTATATCGAAGCCAAGAGTCGCCTTGAAGTGTCTGCCCAGTCCAAATCTCAGACTGTTGAGAGTGCTTTTGGAATAAGAAGTTCCATCGACTTTTCTAGCTTCGGCATAAAATAGTTTGCGAACGTTACTGATGCCATCTTTGGTTTGCGGGTTCAGTAACTTTGTTCTTCAAATACTGCTGTAAAACTCTAAGAGCAGTCTTGGTAGCTCGTTTGGTGTTCTTTGCGTCCTTGTCGTCAACAAGGCGTCCTAAATCCGCTTCTGAGACTGACGCGAATCTTGGAGCGGACTCCGCCATGACAATCTTGCTCAGACCGCCGGCTAGCTTGTCAGGTGACGAAAACCATTGTCTGCAAAAACGCGTCATACCTACATGCATAAATGCCAGTGTCTGTAGATGTGACGCGATGACACAGCGCCATCTAGAATTAGCGGGGTGCTTTTAGCCAATCAAAATTGAGATAGCATCAGCATTGTATAATAATATCTCTTGCTAGTTCGCTTTGCTCGCTCAACACGAGAAGATAAAATTCGTATCAACTCTCGGCCATGTAATGTCTTTCTGTTTGAGGTCCATTCCTCGTTACATAGCTGGTTGCTGGCATCCGCTGAGGGGAGTCTATCACAAATTAGGTTTACCAGCTTTCTAAAGTCAGTCGTTGAAATGAAATGGATAAAGTGGACGTCTTTTATATTTAGTTATATTTATTTATTTATTTAGTTAAACTAAAAATTAACAGCAAGCGTCACAAGAGGCGGATCCAATACTGCAAATATGAGTGAAGTCACGACGAATTCTCCTTCAGTGCTGGATTTTGATGAAGAGACTTTAAAAGGTAAGTAAAATTCCGAAAAAATACTGAAGTTCCGAAGTTTATCAGAATTCATTAAATTTTATTGTTGTTCAAAAGAAGTTACAAATTTAATTGAACACGTATACACATGTACATAGAAACATCCTCTGCTCGCATATATAGCTTGGCTAATCGAGGTTGGCAGAGAAAACCATAAAGTAAATCAGTAAGACGAAATTAAGAAAAGGAAAGGAAAAGCAAGATAGATCTATATAAATAACACAGGAAGGTAGTTTGAAGTTATTACAACATAACTTAATTTTCATTTCTTCATTTCAGCCTAGTTTAAAAAGTATCCTCCAGTTCTGAATATGTAAAGGAAGCTGATGTGAAGAAGCCTTGAATTTATGTTTAGGGAGTATTTCGGATACATGGAGGAATACTGTTCCAAATTCTTACGCCAAATCTAGAAAATGATGAAAATGTAACGACCATAAGTCTCTCAAAACCTAGTTTTGTAACTGTGCACATGTTAAGGATTAGAAATTTTGTGGGGACGAAAAAGTGCAAATGCTTTTTTGAAACAAAACAGCGGAAGACAATCTCTCTCCCCTCCCCCTCTCTCCCTCTTTCCTCTGACTTCCTCCCCCCCCTCTCTCGCGACGTTTCCTCCTTTTGAAATTTATGCTTTAAATCACGGGACATTGTCATGAAATGATACAGTGAACCCAATCGACTATAAATGCTGAATTCTTATTTTTTTTCCTTTTTTGTCCTTTTTGGTTCAATAGAATTTCAATTACTAATCAAATATTACAAATACTGTCGTCAGTAGAAATATCTTCATATCCATATAACAATAATACAAGAAGAAAACGAAGAGCAATAAATACAAAAACACGTGAAATAGCTAAGTTAAAAGTAAACATGACTACATTTTTTTTGCTACAACAGAACACTGAAAATAATTATAACTTATTAACTACTGACATCATTCTTTAATATTCCCAACATCCAAAATATATGGCACTGATTCTAACTTGACTGAATACATCTAGTGTTTTTAGTTGTTGCTGTTGTTCATGTGTTTTTTTTATATTCGTTATTGCTGTTCTACTCTTTTGCGTTATTGTTGTTTCCAAATGCGTGCAAAACTAACTATCCAGTAGCTTTTGTCATGCCCTAGCCCATCTACCATAAAAAAGTATGAGCGAAATCGAATTTTCGACCCTTGCCGAGTTATTTTTCATATTCATGGACAGGGACTCTTAATTCTAAAAAAACTATTGTACTTTGAAATGTATGGGCTTTGTCTTTCCACCAATCTTGAGAGACTGATCAGGCAGTTTGAGCTGATTAAAAATATTCAATAATGATAACACTATGTTATTTGGCACCCCTTAATTCTCCTCAATCTATTCTCCTAAAGCAAAGTTTGCTTTAAGAGTGTCAGTGCGACAATCTCTGAGCACTCGAACAAGGAGGTCGGAAAAGGCTCAAGTCACTCCACAAATCCCTCTTCTTGAGTAGTAAACGAATACCCTTTTCTTTCGAGCAAGCTAGAGAACCAAAAATGTATAAACTGCCTCATGAACGTACTCACACAATCCATATAATAAACGCATAACAACGGTACAGTTTTAAGCGAAGAAAAAAACTATATATAGCAAAGCCTTAGACAAGTTTCGTTTTCTTTTTTTACTGTTAGCAATCGCAGAGGTTTACGTCAACGAAGGTGACGGTGAATTCAACAAGGGAGAATATAACAACGCCATTGAACAGTATACTGAAGGGATCAACGTGCATTGCAAAGATGAGCACGTTAATGCAGTTCTGTTCACAAACAGAGCAACAGCCTACTTCTGCTTAGGTAAGGCTTCTGCCTAGGTAAACCTTCTCCTGAGCCAGCCTTTTTGGTTATGGCCTTATGCAATAAACAGGCACGGATGAAAGCTTCATTTATTCCGTTTTCTGATTTCAAGGGGATGATTAAATTTCATTTGTCGTTTCGTGACTGCTGAGCTGTTCAGCCAGCGGTCGGCTTCTCAAGGGCTTCGGTGTCGCGCCTTTTTTGCTTCTACGCCTTTATTGTCGTGAAATGAAGGTAAGTTTAGTATATTATTTTAAACAAGGTTTGAAAGAGCGCTGGTAATGTAAGTGGAACATCCTAACATCCTAACTCTCTTTACTTGTTTTCACTTGCAACGGCATTATGGCTCGCAGTTCATTATTTTGCAACTAGACTGTTATTCCAGGAGTAGGATGAATATAGCGTAGACCAGGTACAGACTTGCGTCGTTGTTTATATGCACTGTTCAATAATCATCAGCAGGGGGAAGCTGATATATCAAGGAATGGCACCACATTATCTTCTACAGATGTTTACAAAGTCATTTCATAACGCAACTGTCTCAAATAACTGAATTGTGTCGGTAGGAAGTTATAAAGAATCCCTTAATGATGCAGAAGAAGCAAGAAAGCTTCAGCCATCTTACATAAAGGCAATAGAAAAAGGTAAACTAAAGTAAACTGTCTTGTTGCATATAAAAACGGCTCCACAAAAACCCAGTTGCCTTATTAATAGAAATGATTTTCAATGCATTATTCAAATAAGAACAGTTTGGCGCAAAAAAATAATAAATAGTCTTTGGATAGTCCTGTGATATTAGATTGCTAAGTTTGGTTGAAATAATATAATACTGGCCCATAAACAGCAAACATTCTAGTTTTCCATTGATTACAGTCAACACTATTCCTAAAAGGATACCTCCATAACAAGGATACTTCTCAAAAAAAGACATTTGGAGTGGGTCGCTGCCGTTCAAAAGCTTCCGTTATTCTCCGTCAGTTTTACATTCTATATTCTTCTCCAAAAGGGCATTCTGGTTGCCTTCGAAAGGTTCAATATGCTAAAACTATTTCCATCGTAACACTTTTAGGGGCGAGTGCTTGCGTGAAGCTCGATCTGTTTCAAGAAGCCACTAAATGGTGCGATGAGGGGCTAAGCGTATCCTTGAAATGTAATAGTTCATATTATGACTTACTGAATTGACTTGATTTTCTGATTGGACAAAAAAGTAAGTAGACTTAATAGTGAACGATTATATCTTAACTGTGAAAGACAGATGATGGAAACAAAACGTTGTTGCAAATAAAGAAAGCATCTCTCAAGACGCAAAAAGCACACGGGGATAAACTGAAGGACAGTTCAGAGAATGGAATAAACAAAGACAAGGTAACTTAAGCTTATTAGTAAAAACGATGCGCACACTGTTTGCATTAAATCGCATTCAAGGGTTCTATTTATTACCTTTTTTATCATCATATAATGAGGCCACAGTGCCTAGACGTAGCCTCTATTCAGGCAAATATCAGCCTGAGGCTACGTAAAGCGTAGTTTTTAGCATAAGACCTAGCCTTTATTTCCATTCGGAGGTAAGCGCTTCGATATTACATTTTATTTAAACAGTAAATTTGACTTCGTTTTCGTCCATAACTTTCCAAGGAGGGTCATTTCGTCAAAAAGATGGAGACCTTAAACCAGGAAAGTGAAAGGCACATTCCCTGGATCCGTTAAGATGAAATCCGTTAACGCTAATAAACTTCCAATAGACAAACAAGGATCAGTAGTTAGAAGTTTTTTATTTCATCAGCTCACCCCATAAAAGGCCTTGATATTTTCACGAGATTAGACTGAGCAAGATATAGCCGACAGATTTCACACAATTCATCAGTATATATGGAGGATATTACACGGTGGCGAACATATGAATTTTATGTTCGAGTGGCGAGAACAATATCTCACGAGTAAGCGCAGCGAACGAGTAAGATATTGTTCTCGCCACTCGAACATAAAATTCATATCTTCGAGCTAACGTGTTATGTTCTTTTTATTATATAGACATGATTTTCAGAAAATGTCCGACCACTTTCCGAAGATTTCCGAAGATTTTCCAAAATTGTCCGAGGGCCAGACGAACGTTCCCGAACATTTTCCGAAAATTGCCGAAGATTTTCGAGGAAGACCCGAAGATGTTTCGGTGATACACCAACGAATTTAAGTAGTCTAAGAAACAAACTTGATATCAATGAAATCATCGATAAACTCAAGTGTAAGATTATGGAAAATAAACCACTCGGGTCCCGGATGTAGTTTTTATGAATTTTACGAGTGGTATATTTTTCAGTAAAACGCTTGTGTCTATATAATAAATTAGGCTAGTTACTGCGCATTAATCCATGCATGTTTACCCAAGGTTAAAGACCAAGAAAGAAGCGAAACAACAACGGAACTACACGATAAATGTGCGAAGGGACGCATGTATAAAAGTATGGGGATGAAATGCTTTCACCAATGTGATTTCCGAAAAGCAATTGTGTACCATCAGCTGCATCTGAACATTGCCAGAGAAACTGGAGACAGAGCTGGAGAGGGAGATGCGTATGCTAATCTTGGCATTGCTTACAACTCTCTGAGCGATTTTAAGAAAGCCATAGAGTACCATCAGCTTCATCTTGGTATAGCCAAAGAACTAGGAAGCAAAGATAGTGAGGGAGGGGCCTATACCAACCTTGGAATTGCTTATCGTTGTATGGGAGATTTCAAAACTGCCATAGCGTACCATAAGCTGCATCTTAAACTTCTTCAAGACAATGGAAACAGATCTGCAGAAGGCATTGTTTACTCTAATCTTGGTATTGCTTATGACTGTGTTGATAACTTCAATGAGGCCAGAAAGTGTCACCAGCAGCATCTTGATATTGCTAAAGAGATGGGAGACAGAGCTGGAGAGGGAATGGCATACACCAATCTTGGCATAGCGTATCATCATTTAGGCGATTTCCAAAAAGCTCTAGAGTGCCAACAAGCACATATTCCTATTGCCAAAGAAGTAGGAAACATAGTAGGAGAAGGATGTGCGTATGCAAATCTCGGCAAAGCTCATCATTCTCTTGGAAATTTCGAAAAAGCCAAAGAGTACTACCAGTTACATTTGAGTATCACCAAACGAGTAGGAGATAGAGCCGGAGAAGGAAGTGCATATGGAAATCTTGGTAATACTTATCACGATTCTGGTGACTTTAAAACAGCCCTGAAGTATTATTACCTGGAGCTCGATATTGTCAGAGACATAGGAAACAGAGACGGAGAAAGAGCTGTCTACAGCAGTCTAGGCAATGCTTTTCATTCACTAGGCAACTTCAAGAAAGCTGTGGAGTATCACCAGCTAGATCTCGACATTGCCAAAGAAATGAGGTTAAGATCTAAAGAAGCACGTGCTTATAACAACCTTGGAATTGCATATATGCGTCTCGGTGACTTAGAGAAGGCCATCTTGTACATCCAGCATCACCTTGACGTTGCCAAAGAAATAGAAGATAAAGCTAGCGAAGGACGTGCATACGGAAATATTGGCAGCGCTTATACATCACTTGGTGAATTTCAACTGTCCATTAAGTACCACAAGTTACATCTTCAAAACGCCCAAGATCTAGGCGACGTAGCTGGAGAAGGTGAGGCGTATGGAAATCTTGGCTCAGTTTATCATCAGTTGGATGACTTCGAAACAGCTTCACAGTACCACCACCAACATCTCGACATTGCCAAGAAAGTGGGAAACAAAGACGCCGAAGGAAGGGCATACTCCAGTCTTGGAATTCATCACCACTCCTTAGGCAAGACATTCTCTGATGAAAAACACTTCAAGAAAGCCATAGAATATCACCA
>CM042754.1:5396464-5404300 GCA_022496165.2 Catalaphyllia jardinei | reverse complement strand
ACGAGTGGTTTAGTTCCCAGTAAGAAAACTCTTCCATATAATAAAACCACGTATGTACAGTTTGTGTAATTTGTGTGCATTATTGGGTGCGATATAACTAGAGACATGATGTTTCTTAAATTTGAAAAGCAAAACTCGTTAGGACATAAAAATCCCAGTTGTGTCATCTGCATACTGTACTAATTGTACTCTTGATATCAATACAAATACCGCGAATGTTTCTGTTAGTGTATTTATATCTAGCACAAAGCCAAAGGACTGGCCATTTTGTTGTTAGGTAAAGTCAAACATAATTGCATAATTCCTTTGTTTCTTTAAGAAAAAAAGTAATTGATCGTTTTCGCTGTCGTGCAATAAAATAAAAATAAATAAATCGAAAACTATCCTGCGGAAAAAGCTAAGAAATTGTGATGTTATAGAAGATAAGTAAATAAGACACTTCTCCAAGTTTTAGGCCTGTGCGTTTCCCTAAACTTCAGATATTCGTCGAAAAGTTTCGCAGAAATTTACCGAGCCAAGTATGCAAACGCCATGTTGGTGTAACTCCGTGGTACATTAATATGGCGGCCGGAAAATAATGTAAACATCTGGAACTTACTTTGACTATCTAGGCAATTGATTATCAGTGCTAAAAAAAGCATTTCCATAAGCAATTTTCCTAATGCTCTAACTTGTAAAAGGACTCAAAATACACAGATTCAGTCTATCACCGGAAGTTGCATGAAAGCGAGGCCTAAGGTGGAAAATATGGCGGCTAGTATAAAGCATCAAGTCACATTGTGTAACAGTCGCTCTGATAACCGGAAAGACCTAATTTTTCACGCTTTCCAGAAAGATCAAATTCTAAGGAAAACATGGTGGACAAAGATGAAACGTGGCGACAAAAAATTTGCTTCCAACAGGGTCCTCTATTTTGTTGTTTGGAGCACTTTGTCGAGACGGCCGACAGAAAAAGTTTGACAGGTGCAAGGAGAGAACTTGAAAAAAATGCCGTTCCTTCCATTTTTACATGGTCAGATCGTAACGATGAAGTACGTCAGAGGTCTGAGAGAGCGCGGGGACAAAACGACTAACCCATTGAAAAGAAATGCAGTAAAAACGAGCAATATAGCCCATTGATCAGTTATGGAAGTCTCAGTTTCTGACAAGGGTACGGCTTGGATTATTCGAGCGTAATTTGGCACACGGATTTGATGTAACTACTGTCTCTGATGTGGTTGTCGAATGTGCAAACTATCTTTACTTATTTTTACATCAGCTCGGATTCCTTTGTTCTTTTCGGGGGAATATATCACATAACCCTCAAATCAACTGTCTGAAAAGTTGGGTGCGGCTTTGATTGTTTGAAGGGAAGAGCGGGGCTAATGAACAGCTAATTTAAATGCGAGGGGATTATTTAACAATTATTCCATGAGCGCACGTTGGATATGAGTTGGCTATAACAATCTCATATCCAACAAGCGCGAATGGAATAATTGTTTTATTAAATTCGGTGCGGCTGTATGCTTGGGAATTAGAGCTAAATTTTACTAGTTTTTAATTTTACAAAACGACCGGAAGTTGACGTGGCAAAAACAACAGCAAGTGGGAAGTCACATGGCATGCGCGCCGTTTGTAAACTTTCGTTGAATTAAAATTTGAAAGCGAAGCCGGTGAGTGCGCTGAACGAAAATTACCATCATCTATAATTTAAGGAACGTCTGGCAAACGAAGGATATTCACCCTTGATCAGGAAGTTTGAAAAGCGTTCAAGTTTGAGTCATCGAGAAGAGTTTTAATTGTGCACTTGCACATTACAGTTGTAAAAGTACTGCGGAAAACTTTGATTGCTGTGACAGACGTTGTGTGAAAATTATTCTCGACAAGAACTCTATCAGCGTTCCCTTACTGTGGCTGTGCTCGCATCAGTTCGAGCTGTATATGTGGAGATTGTTGCTGGCCAGTTTTAGAGTCAGGGACAGAAACTATTTTAGCATCGGATTGATCTTCAGAATCTCCGAGATCCTGATGGTTTTTTGTGGGTGGTAAAGATTCGAGCCGACGCTTCGGTTCAGCTCATCAAAATACTCAACTCCTTGATGGATTTTTCGCAAGCACAGAATTGTTGGCGTTAGCTGGCGTTGAATCTCTTGTCGCGGTCAGCCAAAAAGGAGACTGAGGTAAAACTAGGTCGCCCTCTGTAGTTTTGCGGCATTTTTGCTCTCTGCCCGTCCGAGCTCACGGCTGTCGAACAGTTTCTTCATCTGTTCATTGGAAATTAGTTTCTGACCGTTTCTTATGGGCTCTATTAGGCCGGCAATGTTGCCTGTTTTTCTGAGGTCATTTGCAAATGATCTAATGCTTTGTTTGCCTCAGTAAAAGCGGGGTCAGAGATAGTGGAAAACGGTTTGATGACCGGGTGCGAGCGAAGGAAACGATCAATGGCGGCTCTCAGATGGATTTCATTGATGAACTTTTGTAAACTGACATTGTGCCATCTTTATTCCTCACAGACGTGCAAAAACGTTTCCCAAAACATTCAGTTCCTCGTTTGACATTTCTTCTATCGGTTTAGAAAATTTGGTGCCACCAGGAGTAGCAAGCCATTCAGTAACATTAAGGTAAAAATTGTTGTTACGTAATCTTCATGAATGCGTAAAATCTCGATGTTCGTGTTTGAAATTTTACAGCTTTTACTAGTACGGGAAACTTAACGAGTACGTACCACTAAATATTCTCATTCCTAACTTTATGGCTTTTTTGTTGTTACTTGGATGGGATTGTCCTTTAATTTCTTGTATTTCTTCTGTAGACAGCTCACCGAATTTGTTTTATTTCATCCAATTTTATGCCGACGGAACTTGGCTTCCCACATAAAATTTTATGCCAAGCCACATTTGCCGCATTAATTTCCATATAAGGTCAAACGTAGGTATAATCGCTGGTAACCGAGATACAGTGAACCAATCAGAAAGCTAGAATTGCATTATCTGAGGTTGAGAATTTAATAAGTGTTAATATGCAAGGGAGATGGGGACTGGGACCGACCATGAGCGGATGAGGACGCCATTCATTCTGCTCCCGTAAATTTCAAACTATAAGTCAATTATTCTTGGTTGGTTTATGGCTGAGGCGTTTACACCAACGCTTAAGCGAACAAGAACAAGTAAGAGTCCTAACTCAGATAGTGAAACGAATTCGCCGGATGACAAACGGATCTTTATCTCAAGTTTTAGTACAACGCTCTTTAAGAACGATATAAGCCCAAACGGAAAACCACTTGATGTTAGTGACGATCAAGTTCTGGTAGCCTTGACGATGACTGAAAAGATTGGTCAACAGCTCCAACAAATCCTGGACAGACTTGAGCGTATGGAGACGAAACTACAAACGATGGAAGGTACTCTCGGTAAGATTTCCAGCTTGGAGAACGCAGTAAACAAGATTCAAGCAAATATGGAATATTTCAATGAAAAAGCTAAGAAGATGGAAGAAACAATACACGAGATAGAAGCGGGATTGACGTTTACAAATAAAGACATCGAGGAAATAAAGAGAAGAGAGAATCAAACATCGGACAAGATCCAAGGCTTGGAAGACCAAATTCTTTACCAGGAGGTCTACAGCAGGAGAGAAAACTTACGTCTCTTCGGTCTTCCCGAAGAAGGTCAAGGTAGCGAGAATACATGTGAAGTGGTGTACAAGTTTCTGGAGAACGAATTAGAGTTAGAGGAAGCGAGGAATATAGAGTTTCAGCGTGTTCATAGACTAGGGAAAAAGAAGGCAGGCCAGCCAAGGCCAATAATTGTACGCTTTCTTAGATTCCCTGAGCGCGAGCTTGTTTTTAGGAATGTAAGAGATCTGGGTGAAGAATCAGATGTGAAAGCGTATGCGGACTTTCCGAAAGAAATACGAGACAGGAGAAAGAAACTGTGGCCAAAACTGAAACAAGCAAGAGAGGATGGCAAAGTAGCATTTTTTGATAAGCGAGAACCTGATAAGCTTTATATTAATGGTATCTTAAGCACTTAAAATCCTTGTTACACGGTCATTTTTCATGACGGGAGTAGAATAGAATTACAAAAACTGTGGAACATTATGTGTAAAGTAGCTCCTCCGTCTTCCCTAGGTACTCTTTCATCATTTAAGAATTTTGTCACCAATTACTATTTTAACTTATTAGCAAATGTTTTCGATATCGACCAACCGTGTACATGGTCAGCTTTTATAGACTGTTCCTGCCATAGAATTCATTCGCACTGATTTATAACTTTGTAATTTTTACTTTTTCTTTCTGTAGGGAGTTTCCTTGCATGGGTACTCACGTCCCGTTCGTTACTCCCTTTTGGCTATCCCTACCGTGTTAAATTTATTTATTTTTCCCCCTCACAATTATGTATGTGTAACTTTTCGTTTATTACTATTGTAATTGAGTAGAATGCCAATAAAGCTGTTAAAAAAAAAAAAAAAAAAGAATTGCGTGAATTACGTATTTGCATACGGTAGAAGCAACTACGGCCCTTAAATCCCAAGGGCAGCACATAGATAGAATATCTGCGGCTCTTCTTCTTCTTGTTTTTAGGTGTGTTTTGTTATTTATTGTTTTTATGTTTATTGTCTTTATGTAAAACCGTTAACTCTAGTGTATTAATCACGCACGCTTTAACAAGTTTGGATAAGAATGACGCTTTGCCTTCAGCAAAGATAACGTTGATTTTAAATTATTGTCTCTAAATGTTCGAGGGATTCGTTCATCTGCAAAGAGGAAGGCTCTGTTTCTGTGGTTGAAAAAGCAAAATGCAGACATCATTTTTCTCCAGGAAACCTATAGCACGGAAGAGATAGAGGCTATCTGGAAAACGCAATTTAAAGGTAAGATGATTTATTCGCATGGCACCAATCACAGTTGTGGAGTGATGATTTTAATAAAAGATGATCTAGAATTCAATGTTAAATCGTCCCTTTTAGATGCCGAAGGTCGTTATATTTTGATGGATGCCACTGTGCAGGGATCGGACTTCTTATTTGTCAATATTTATGCACCTAATAAGGTTCAAGATCAATGTGAATTCTTTAGCGCCCTAGACACACTGATAGAGAAGTTTCTTGATAGCGCTGAGAAAAAAATAATACTTGGCGGGGATTTCAATGTTACTCTCGATCCCGATTTGGACTGCTCCGGGGGTAACCCCACAAAGAAAGATTCTGTAAAGCACGTTCAAGATGTTTGTTTAAATTTTGATTTAGTGGATATATGGCGCGTTAGAAACCCAGAATGCAAACGCTTTACGTGGAGACAGAAGAATCCTTTTATTCAACGTAGATTAGATTATTGGCTGTTGAGTGATTCGTACCAGGAGGAGGTAGAAGGTGTCGATATAATTTCCTCCATAAACTCCGACCATTCGGCTATCGTACTTTATTTTAATAGTATAGAAGAACAAAGGCATGGCCCATCATATTGGAAATTTAATGCGAGTCTATTAGATGATCCTGATTTTTGTAAGCTAATAACCGAAAGTGTGCCAGTATGGCGCGAGGAGTTCATAGAAATTAATGACAAAAGAGTTCTTTGGGATTTAATCAAATATCGAATAAGGCAAGTGTCGATTAAGTTTAGTAAAGTGAAAGCAAATGCAAGAAGACAAAGATTGAAAACGATAGAAGACTCGTTAAAAAAGTGGGAGGATGATTGCAGTAGGCACCCCTCCCCTGAAAATATAGAAAAATTGGAAATTATTCGAAGTGAGTATGAATTGTTTTACGAGCATTTAGCAAAGGGAGCGATAATACGTTCTAGAGCCAATTGGTACGAGCAAGGAGAAAAAAGTAATAAGTTTTTTTTAAACCTAGAAACCCATAAAAAATCCAAGAGCTCTATTCGAAAAGCATATACTAAAGATGGTTTCCTTACTTCTGACCCAAAAAGAATTATGAAGGAAGTGGAAGATTTTTATTCTGGTCTTTATAAGAAGGTCAATTTAAAAGGGTCAGATGATGATGATGTCTTTAATTCATTTGTACAGTCTCGGGAATTCCCCAAGTTATCTGGGGAAGATGTTATTGGGTGTGAGGGGAGATTGACGCCTACAGAATGTCTTCACAGTCTACGATCTTTTCAAAACAATAAATCCCCCGGCAATGATGGCCTTACAGTCGAGTTTTATACTGCGTTTTGGGAAAGTCTCGGTGAACTCCTTGTGGATTGTCTCAATTACTCATTTGATCATGGGGAATTATCCAACTCACAAAAACAAGCAATAATAACTTTAATAGAAAAGAAAGATAAAGATAAACGGAAAATTTCGAATTGGAGACCGATTTCTCTGATTAATGTAGATGTCAAGATCGGATCTAAGGCTATTGCCATGAGACTGCAGACGGTCCTACCTAAAATAATTCATCATAATCAGCATGCGTACGTCAAAGGTAGAACAATTAATGATGCAGTAAGGACGATTGATGATATACTTGAATATACAGAAAGATATGGAATCAAGGGCAAGATGTTAGCAGTGGATTTCCAGAAAGCTTTTGATTCTGTGAATAGGAAATTTTTGTATAGTACATTAGCTGCTTTTAACTTTGGCCCTACATTCATCCAGTGGATACATACTTTTTATCAAAATATTACAAGCAGTGTTCTGAATAACGGTTTCTCTACTGGACCTTTTGAGATACAAAGAGGTGTGAGACAAGGAGATCCACTTTCCCCGTATTTGTTTATAATTATCCTTGAAGTACTAGCTATTAGTATACGTGAAAATGATGATATTCAAGGAATTGTTGTTGATGGAATGGAAATCAAAATTGAAGTTTTTGCAGATGATCTAACTGCTTTCCTGCGGAATGATAGATCTCTCAAATACTTTTTAGATGTCATTTTAAAGTTCGGAAATTGCGCAGGTCTTAGCATCAATTTAGCCAAAACAGAAATGTTGATCTTGGGAAATACGTGCGTTACTCCGGCCCAAGATCAAGGTTTTATCGATATTGAGATCCAGGAAGCGGTTAAAATATTAGGAGTCTATTTCTCTTATAACCGCCGTTTGAGGAATAAATTAAACTTTGAAGGAATAATAGACGCTATCAAAACAAAACTACAGCTTTGGAGGTGGAGGAACCTGACAATTATTGGAAGAATTCAGATTGTTAAAACCTTCGTGATCCCAATGCTAATGTATCGTGCTGGTTCAATTTGTATAGATAAGGAAGTTATAATTGAAGCCAATAGAATTATTTTTGATTTTATATGGAAAGGTAAAGATAAAGTTAAACGTATATCCCTAATTAGTGATACAAAAGATGGGGGACTGAAAGCCACGCACTTGGAATCTATAATCAAAACTCAAAGAATAATGTTTTGCAAGAGATTAGTGGAAAAGGAACCTTGTCACTGGAAAACTATTTTATTACACTATCTGAAACCAGTTGGGAATAAGTTCATTCTATGCTGTAATTTTGATGTTAAAAAGCTTCCAATTAATCTTCCAAAGTTCTACAGAGAATGTTTTGAGTGCTTTGCGCAATGCTCCGCATCCACATGTAATAGTGTTCCGGAGTTATCACACGAAGAAATACTCAACATTGTTATCTGGAACAACAAATTCATTTGCATCAATGGTAAATCTGTGTTCAATCAAAGCTTGGTTAGTAAAGGATTATTCAGAATAGGTGACTTGGTCACAGAAAATAATCAATTTATCTCTCAAGGCAATTTGCGTCAGTTGGACTTTTCCCCAAAAGACATCTTTGATCTGATGTCCTTAATAGATGCCATCCCTGCACCGTGGCGGAAATCCCTTAAAACAAATGGTTATGTAGACAAAATCTCGTTTGTCCTTCAGGACCACATTC
>CM042754.1:5391464-5393964 GCA_022496165.2 Catalaphyllia jardinei | reverse complement strand
CTCTATCTCCTCTGGTTTTAATTTATGGCCAGTTTCAACCAAGTTTCTGCTTTCAAGCGTTTCCTCTTTTTTCCGTTCGTGATGGTCTGAATTTTAATCCAAAATCGCCTTATGCTCGTGTCGATTGCTCTCCCAACTCGCTCTTCATCAGATGGTATCCAAGAGGCAAGATGCTCCGTTGGAGTAATTGAAATGCCGTCCGTAGCTTCCAGTAGTCTTCTCGCCATTTGCATGCTACCTCCCCGTTCAGGTAAAGATAGTACATCGGGTCATTTTCGTCAACAAATGGAGGTACCATGTGAAAACGTAACAGATTGATCGGGTTGTCGAAGAGCTCTGAAAAGAACTCCCGATCACTGACATCTTCCATGTTTGTATTCATTGCGCGATCTGATCGGCTGTTTGAGTAAAGTTGGTTTTAAAATGCGCGGCAAATGTAAATGATTTTAGGACTGAATGGTTTTGTGAATAAGTAATTATTTGGTCTTGGCAACCATTGTTATACAGTCGAAGGCTTAAAACAATAGCTCACTCGCTTGCGAGCGCCATTTTCAAACGCAAATCTAACCAGCAGTTTTCAAACTTAAAAGGATGTTGGTTACCGATGACCAATTTGTATACTTTTAACAGATTCTTGTCAAGAGAAGATCAATTTTCCATAAACCGTTCGTAGGTTTTCTGAAATCAGTATACTTTTTTAGAAATTTTCTTTTGAAAACGGCCTCCATACAAAAAAGGCCATTTTCCCCTTATTTTAAAGTGCGAAAGGATAGCAAGGATAGCCCTTCCATTTAATCAATCTCCTTTATTTTAGTCTTAAAATATAGCTATAACATTCCTCTTCAAAATGCCGCGCGTGGGTTTTTAGGTTACTCGTTTTTGAAAGTATGGAAGCGAGTTTTATCAACGCTACTAGGCCAAATTTGGCTCTCTTATTCGAGGCTTTTCAGAGCTCGTAGTTGCGCTTCGCTGAGCATAAATAATTAATGAATGTCAGAGCATTCTGCCCTATGCGGAAAACTCAAGAATCCAATTTAGAAACTTACAAAATGCACAAAATCTGTCCTCGGGGAAAAACGTTACAGGTATTAAAAGAACCTCCTCATTCAGAATAACGCTAAATGCAAAAAAAAAAAAATCAAAAGTAAAATGACGAAAACACTTTTTCACATTTATGTTAAGTCCGATTAATCACTGTCTGATTCAATCACATAATGGCGGCGCTTCGCGCAGTGCATAGACAAGTTTGGACTGTGCTGAATTAGTGTTTATCGAGATATTCAATGTTCCTCCGTGAATGTTTGCACCTTGAAGTAGGGACAATACTTGTTGAGGTGACTCTTGGTTTTCTGATAAACTGACATCTTCCCTTTTTTCAATTGCGAGGGATCTCCTACTTGAAGTGGTACTGCTTAAGATGTTGGAGATGCTCCGCTGTTGTTTCTCTGCATTCAAACCCCTTTTTTGAGCCATGGTCTTCATGAGTGAATTCAACTTGTTGACACACATTGGCGCTGCTTTGAACCAGGGCTTTGAAGAATTTGCCATTTTCGTGAGGTTCACCGCTAAATAAAACAGCCTGTCCTCTGAATTCATTTGTTCCGGTCGTTTAGAAGCATTTAGGTGGAAGGCTCGCACTGGATCTCTGTCACTTCCTGGGACAGAAAACATTTTCGGCTTAACTGAGCGAGAGTTTTTCGGTTCAGCGCCCGTTCTGGTTTTTGTTTGTCTCTCGGTATATTCGAGAAATTCCGTTCCATCCGCACTGTTTTGAAGCTGAACATCGCCCTACCTCATATTTCTATGTTCTTGAGACCCTCTTAAGGCGAAGTGCTGGGTGTTATTCAACCACAACGTGTTTAACAAGGACTCCGGAGACGAAAGACCCAAAAGTTCTTTGCCGTAAAGAACATCGACCTCTTCGTCAGTCAGAGCGCGCGCTGCCTTTGTCTTGTTTCCCTTTCCCGCTTTTTTCAATTCCTTCTGCTTTGCAACTAGTGTTTCTCTGGTTTTTCTAAATTGATGTCCTGATGATGGCTGTGGGGTAACCCTTCTTCGTAAATAGCGGTCAAAGCTGGATACAAACGACCGTAGTGTTGTTGGTTCATAGCCCTCTTCGTCCTTCTTTTTCACCGCCAGAATGAATGCGCACAGTATTTCGTCGAGCTCTCTTGGTTCAATGTTTTCGAATTCTTCGTCTTTTCCTTTCAATCTCATAAATTCTTTGAGTAAGGAAACATCTCTTTTGGTTTTACTCAACGTGTTTTTGTTTGCTTGCTCCTCGATAAACTCAATGTTCATTGGTTATATTTTTCACATTTGAAAAAGCTATACTGGAAGCTGATTGGACGTATCGCTTTTCTCACTTGTGAAATCATCATCATCATCATCATCGTCATTTATTTGCCTTTTAAGTATTACAACAATTAAAAAATACAGCGCGTAGGTTGTAAGGCGAGGAGACCTCGGGAAACCACCAGGCTTATAATAGAGGCCACCT
>CM042754.1:5318964-5383964 GCA_022496165.2 Catalaphyllia jardinei | reverse complement strand
GTGCCGTCGCGGTCCTGAAAACTCTCGTTGCCAGAGGTCCCTAATCTCGCTATGGCCAACCGAATAGGTTGCCGTAATAGTTGTTACGGTCTTCTTATTGTTCAATGATTCTGATGATGTTTCCGAGATCTTCCTCTTCGTGCTCAAACTTGTTTGGGAAGCATAACTCCGGATGCTGCTTTCGCTTCGGTGACCGGACAGTGCCACGATATGCCGCGCTTCGTAGCAGCACTCGTCAAGTATTGTGATTGTCGTCGCTCTGATTGAGTGATTCGTATACACGCAGGAGAGCTTTGCTTCGATAGACAACTTCCTTCATCTTGTTACCAAGCGTGCGTTGACCGGCGACCATGTTGTCGTACCAAACTTCATCGCTTTCATCAACTGCCTTCTTGGGTCTTTGAAACAAGTACTCGTTCTTCGGGTTAAGACGAGATGTACTGTTCAAACGACAGTACTGGGCAAAAGGTCCGCCTGTTTCAAACATTGTTTGTGACTACTGGGCTTCGTCGTTTTCCTGCGATATTTTGTCAACTCATCTTTCACTTTGCATACAAATCTTACACCAGACGAGTCGGTACACAGATGGAGAAATCTTCCTTCTTTAATTCTCTTAGGTTCTGGCGTCCCCTTCTACAGAAGAAAAGCATGATTTTGAAAAAATACCTTGTTCTGGAGTGTCTCCAGCTGAGTGAAATTAAACAGTCCACTTTCATATAGTTTATTGATGTCATGTTTGTTTATCGTTGGTTTGTGCTGTGTGTGAGCTTTCCCTCCCCGTTTAAGCTCTGAAATTTCCGCTTGATAAACTGTGTTGGCTTCAGAAAACTCGGGGTCTTTGATGACATCAATCTTGTGTGAGGTGAAGAACCGCTGAAGGCCAAAGCGTAGGCCGACAAGTGAAGCTTTGACATAAAGCTCGCCATTCTTTTTTCTGGCTTAGAGTAAAATTTTCTCAGAACAGCTGCCAACTTGTCTTCGATGCTACAAGGAATCTTCGTCTATTTTTCTTTCTTTCAAATAATCTCTGAGTACCTTTAACGCAACTTTTGTTACTTTCTTACTACTATTGCTGTTCTTTTGATCAAGTAATGATGTCGACTCACTCTCTGACAGCTCGGGGAAGCGATCGCGAACTGCTATTTCACACAAGAGCGACCACAAGAGTGTGGTTACTATTACGCATAAGCTGAATATTATTTGCAGCAAAAATGGATTTAGACGGTATTACGCATGAGCAGACCATTATTTGCAGGCAGTTATTTGCAGGTCACGTGGTGGGCTCCCAGCCAATGAAAATGGAGGAAAAAATCTATCGAATGATAAAACGCTTTTCTAGATTATCAGAGGAAGAAATACAGAGCTTAATTAAAGATAAAGATTCTGAAAATACAAGAAAAGCAACTAAGAAAGCTGTTGTTACGTTTGTGACATACTAGAGCGAAGTTAAACCAGAAGATGAGCAGGTAAAACAAAAAGCCTACTTTAATGGGAATACGATTTGATCTTCAAAGCCATTTTCTCCTGAAAAGGGAATTTGACGTAATAAGTGATGGCGTATTCTCTAAATCAAATCAAATTTTTGAGGTGGCAATTGTCTAGTTGAAGCGGCAAGGATTTGGCAGAGTTGATCACCACAGCTCAATATCAAAGGAAGATCTAGGAAAGATCCAGTCCTCCTACCACCCATCTTCTCCAGATCCTAAATCCCTCCATCAAGTCGTATGGTTTAATATTATGTTCCACCTCATTTGTCTGGTATTGAAATGTGCCCCCCGGGAAAAATACATTAGGAATTTTCATAAGTTCAATTTCAAAGAGCTTAAACTTTCACAAAAGTATATTTATCGCTGTGTTAGGCCAACGGCCGCATCGTCCTTGGATGAATGCAATTTTGAGGCTCGCCACGTAATGTGTGTTTCGGGACACAAATCTGAGCAGCATTCCCTCTTACTCCAGGCGTCTTTCGGAGGTTGAGCAGAAAGAATCTGCCATGCTCTCAGTAGTGCCTGTTCTGTTGAAAATCTTGAGTCAACTAGGACTGTAATAGTGACGATGCATGAGCATGCAAGTGAAAATTCTCTTGGCAGAAGAACAGTGCCAAAGTCCCCTGTGACTATATGCAGAATTTCGCATCTCAGCCAGGAGACTGTAAACTTTAATGCACGGCGGGAGCATTTTCTGGAGTAAATGTTACCATCAATTATTACAATTCCAAATGATTTTGTATTCGTTATTAAGGTTATAAAAGCATATTTTACTTCTTCATGTACTGTTATCAAAACATCTACAATTTAGACTTATTCATTCACCAGGACTGACGGTTATGAACAAAGATGTGGGTCGTCTTAGTTTGTTTGTTTTTGCTATATGATTGTTTAAGGGAAAGCCTAAATATATAGCAAAGCAATTAATGTATGGTCCCTCGGGAAACAGTTAGTTTTGTTTTCCCTCTAGTCCTGATGTTTCCCTCGACTTCGTCTTGGGAAGATTAGGACTCTCGGGAAAACAAAACTGTTTCCCTCGGGACCATACATTAACTGTTACGGCCTGTTCCTGTTGTAACATCGCTGGCCTCATAGTTCTTAGCTTCCTCCTACTCGTGTATAACTCTTGATAAAAACGCAATCTCGTTCCCAAAGCCCACGTGTCTTTTGGTCAGCACCAAGACACGGAGCTCTGGAATAATCAACAAGCTCGTTCCCAGACTCCTCGTGTCTTCTGCTTTTAAAATTTGATACTGCTGCTCTTCCAAAGCCAAATTTCGACTTCCCTAGTTTTTCCAGTGCGTATTGAATGCCTTTGTGCCACGTATTCACATCGACTTTATCTTCAGATTTGCTAGATTTGACAATAAGTCCGTGAATCGCGGACTTCCGGTGTTGGACCAAACCAGAGCTCTCGATCCCTGCCACAGGCCAGAAGGATCGTGGGCGAGACGAGAATGACGCCATGTAAACCAAGTCACGCATGCGCTGTGAAACCGAAAGCCCTAAAATCTTGGTCTCTGGAAATTTATTATTCCAGAGCTCCGTGTCTTGGTGCTGATCAAAAGGCACGTGTGCTTCGGTGGCCGAAAGACTCGTGAAGAACGAAAAATTTGGCTTATAATTCGCCTCTTCGACTCTCCTGAGAGGCTTGTGTGGCGGCTGGCGACAACGGCCGTTCGCAAGGTGGTTTTACCCTCGACTCTGATTGGTCCATTTGAATTTGAGCGCGCGCTGACAACACGACCCTCCACCGGAGGGAAACGTACATTTTGTCGCGAGTCAAGTGTCCCACTAAGGCTCCCAAGGCAAAATGTACGTTTCCCTCCGATGGAGGGTCGTGTTGTCAACGCGCGCTCAAATTCAAATGAACCAATCAGAGTTGAGGGTGAAACCAGCTTGCGAGCGAATTTTAAGCCAAATTTCTCGTTCTTCGCGAGTCTTTCGGCCGCCGAAGCACACGTATTTGGAGGGAAATTCATTGGGTTTTATGGAACTGTTGTTATTATTGCGATTCGGGACTTTTACTTTTGAGGAGAAAGCGATTTGTGGAGTGGTCTGCCTTTCCATTCTTTTTGAAGGAGGAGTAACGGTTTCAAATAACTTCACTAAACGGCGTCAGAATGGCTCTAAAATCGGTACAAGAGACAAGTTCGCCACACATTTGAGGTAGGAAAACTTTATTTCAAATGAGATAGACACTTACACAATTTTTTTTACGATCGGTGATTTTCCCGTATAATTCTCTATATACAGAAGCTGTCACATACACCACGTATTTTGAGCTTGGGGAGCTTGTGAATTATCTAATTCAATTTTATTACCACCAATTTCGTTGATTTGGAAAACAAAACACCCGCGGAAGCGTTTCCAACATTTCCGTCAGTCTTGCGTGTTATCGACAGATTGGATCGAGATACACCAATCACAGCCCGCTAGCATGACGTAAAGAAGGTCTGAAGGTCGCACTAGTGGCTGTGATTGGTGGATTTCGATCCGATCTGTTGATAACACACAAGACTGACGGCAATTTTGGAAACGTTTCCCCGGGTGTTTTGTTTTCCAAAGTGGCGTATCAACGAAAACAGTGGTAAACTTTTGTGCGTTTTTATACCTTCCTTTAGTTCAATAATGTTTTGGACATATATGACTATGAAGCCATCCGTACTCTTACTCCGTCAAGAAGCAACGGCATATCCCTGTTTTCCACTTGGAAATCGGCTTTACATTCGGCTAGGTCTTAATTTTCGAGGGAGAACTTTTCATACGCCGAGAGAGGAAAAGGAATATTACTCGGCGTGTATGCCTTTTAAGCAGAACAAACTCTTCTTCGTCTATGATCTCTTCTCTTAGACACAAACACAGCATTTCTTGGACTTCCTTCAATAATGCCTTGGTTATTCCTGCGAAAGAAATGCCGAAGAATCACACTGATAAAGAGCGTTTCGCAGCCGCGTCGTCTTGCATCTTAACTTTACTTTTCTCCGCAAACGACCGTGTTCTAGTCCCAGTCCTTTATCAACCACCGCCTTCTAGAAGCCGTCGCGTCTCGGATCTTAAAGTCCTAATGGCAAAGTTGCGTAAACAAACCCTTTTGTAATCGGCTGCAAAAATATGCAATTTACTGCAGGAAAAAATAAACATGTTATTTGCCGGCTTAGGGTCGGTCCGTATGGTGAAAAACTGTGACCGAGGGCTTTAAAATGCTGTCCGAGACCGCAGGCCTCACAATTCTAGGATTGCCGAAGAAAAGAAAATATAATTGTATTTGTTAATTACTAACGTTTCACTGGGCTTCTGATGAACTAAAGATTCTATTCGGGCTATCAAAAAAAGCAAAGTTGTCACTTTTACCCGTTTGGAAAATAGAGTGCATGGGAAATCAAAGAGCGGCTACTCGATGCAATCAGAATACGAAAGTTACTTGAGAACAAAGGATTGGGATTTTTTTTCAAATAAACCAATAACATTAAAAAATACAAACAACAGTTCTTAGCAAAATTGAAAACCCAACCAAGTGCACGGATTTGCGAACCTGTCAATGAACTTAACCATTTGATGATTGCTTAATTTCTATCCTAAATTTGGAACGCTTTTCAACGTTTTTGGTTTACCTGTCGCAAAATGAGTTTTCAAGCTAATTTTCCGGGCAAGTTCTATAATTATGATAATTCGGCGATGAGGACTGAATCGCTAAGAGTGTATATAACGCAGAAGAATTGATGGTAATACGAATGTCTTCATGCCAAACAAACCCTTATTACCTGACGCCACAGGAAGGCTTCCAGTCCATTATTCGCAATTTACGTTTTCATTGGTCAGCTTTCTTCCAGGTGGCTTGGTTCAAGTTGTCGCACGGTAATAGATTTGTTATCATGAAACAACCTCGACTGTGCTCTGTTCTGTTGTAAAGCACTTAAGAAGAGGTAGAACATTTGAGAATCAAGAGGAACGTCTCCTGTTTTCCTCCACACTTCTTTCACGCTCTGACCGCTTCTTCATTGCGCGTTTTACAACAGCACAGAGCACAGTCGACACTTGTTTACTAATCGACGTAATTAATATTGTTGGCCCTGTTGTGAAGCCCAGTTGCTAGGGTCTGAGCCACTCGGCTGCCGTGGTAACACGTTTTTTAGTTCCCGCGCGCAGCTGTTGAAATAAAATATTGTATTCAAGTCAATCTTTACCCTATTGTAATTCAGCAATAAGTAAATTTTTAATAAGAAAACGTTGATTCTTTCAATGCGCGAGAAATGTTTTGGCTAAGTAGGAAAAAAATCAGGTCGTAACTAGAGTGACAAATTAGCATGGATAACATGACCAACATGATAGACACTACAGTATTAACAATTTAAATTGCACTTATTCAAATTATTTGCTTCCGTCAATTTTCTGTCCATTGACGTCTGATCATTTGACGAAGAACTGCTTTTAAATCGAAGTTCTATGAACTTGAGGTTGTGAACTGCTAAAACTGGATAAGAAAGGACTTGAAGGTAATAGCAATACTGAAAGCAAGCAATTTAGGCTGTACCGTCGATCCAAAACTGTTTTAGCCTGCTCAGACTTAGAACAATACTCGTGCAATGTATTGATCGACAAAAATAATTCGCGTTCAGACTGAAAGCCGTCTTGCCTGTGTTTATAAATCTTTTTTACCGAAATTGATCACGAGGAGAGGGCGTTAAAGAAACCTTAGAATCAATTGATTGAAGGATTTGAAGAATGGCACTATCTAACTGGTTTAACTTTTAGGATCGTTAATTTATTAAGATTATTAAAATTTGTATAATATATTCTTGAAAAAAAAAAAACTTTGAAAAATCCGCAAAGCTCACGCATGGTTGAGTCGCGCTGTCAACCAGACTGATGAAACATCGGTCGTCGTTTCAGTGGGAAATTCAGCTGCTGAATGGAACAAGAGAATAAATACCGGGAGATTTTGTATTCTCCTTAGTCCTTAGAGCTAGTTTTTATCTCAGGTTGGTTAACTGAGAAAAAATTATACGCCGAGAAAATGCATTTGTAAATGTTAACATGAAACTTTAGCTTAAAGGCACAGCATATCACAATTGATATCTGTGTGCAGGTGGCTATTTTCTTGTCGTTTAGTTTACACAAACTCAAATTGATTTGTATAATCTCTCTATTTGCATAAACTAGAGATAGTTTCTAAGACGAACGTCTCAGTAAAAATGCATCGCACAGAAAATGATTGATGGCAAGTCTTCATTTAGCAGTGCTTTATGTTTAACTAGACGTAATATTTCTAGGTTGGCAGCCGAACTGGTATATCTTCGAATAAATGAAAGAAAATAACAACGACAACAGGTTTTATTAATCGCTTAGCAGAAAACTGTGGACAACTCGAAACCTGACGCAGATTAAGCCATCGTATGCTTGAACCAAAGAAAAGAATTTTAATGATTATTTATGTCGCTGTCGCTGAGTTACTAGTTCGCGGCAGTTTTTATTTGAATAGTGCAAAATATCCGGCTGATAAGGTTTCTTGTAAATATAGCTCGTGCAATTCACAGGTTCGTTAATACATTATGCATGCTTAAGCGTGTTACTTGTTCTCGAGCTTTCCATTACTTTCACAGCAGAAATTTTGGTCTACATTCAATATTTCTTTCCAAAGACCGTGCAGCTCTGAATCATGCACTAGAGATATCATTTATTTTTCTCTCTCATTGCAGAAGTAAGAAGTGCCAGCGAAATATTTTACAGCTGGACTCGATGACGGTGCAGTGGTTGAATGGTGGGTCTGATATCTTGTTTACAACAGAGCTCTTACTACTTTGAGGTTTTAGATAAGGTTAAACGTGTTGTGTACATCAGGCTTGTTGACTTAGGTTTACCAAGTTTAACGTTCCCATTATGAAAATGGTTTTTATCTCTGCGTGAAATCTATTCTCCGTTCGTGAAATCTATTCTCCGTTTTCTGTGTCTGATTTTAACAATAGAACGATTTCACAAACCCCGATTTCTATATGCTAATGTGGAATTCTTAAATACTAATGTGCCAGAACAATAGCGTGAGCCAGCACGTGTTAGAGTACACCGTTCTAATTCCGAGCTGGTTTCCAGCAAACACAAATGACATTGCTTACAATGTTTTAATCTCTTTTTTTTCATCGAACACAAGCGGTCTCGATCTCATTACAATCTAGGTCTCGCTTGAAACTTAAACCAATTTAGAAAGCTTAGCTATGCGCACCGAGCCCTGGCTAATAAGGCGCATCCAAATGCTGGGTCACTACTGACACCCGTAAGAACTAACCAAATGCCTCTATTAAATCACAGGGACATCAGCCGACCGCGAAGGTTTAACACGCTCCTCTTAAAGAGGAGGGTAGATATAGAACACGATTTTAAGGAAATGAAAACTGTTATAAATGAACTTGGACTTTGACGTGTTAATTGATTTCAAACATTGATTATTTACTGATTATTCACAAATACGTAGGCACATTCGATCAAGGACACGTGTTTTAGCTCATATTTCATTTAGTCTAAGTAATCTTTTGTCCATTATCTTGAGTTCGACACACGGTCAGCAAATACACGTACACGCACGGACAGTGTTAGCCATTTATTTCGTCTTTAGTTCTATTTGCCGCACGAGGATCTACCCTTCAGGTACTAAAACATCATTTTCAATCTGTATGTGTTTATTTCAATTGCAGTTTCTTTCATGTTGTTGTAATTTCACGTTTTCTGACTCTTGAGCAATTTGTGTAACGCCTCAAATATGATCGGAATGTTGCCAGAAATCGTCTTAAATCTTGGTTTATGTATTTTCGTTTCAGAATTAAAATATTAATAGGAAATCCTTGTGCTGGCTCATCATTCGAGGTTGTCCATACCAAAAACCTACATAGCGATCGGCAGATTTGGTAGCACTCACGATAGCTCATTCCTGTTTGCGTGGAGTTAGTTACTCTTTTGTCTGAAAGAAGAGCGAGACTCTTCAAAACAGTCCATAAGATACGGCGAAAAGTAGCTTCAACGGTTTCCCACAAATACGCACACGTTCTATTTACGTACTGTACTGTTTATAGACGGCACAGTAATGTTGAATGCTAAACGGAATTAGTTCTTGTTTAAGCACGTTTTTGCTTGTGCACGTAGCCATGGAATAACAGACACATTGCAGTTGTTGTAGCTAAGCTTTATTTCCAAGCGGCATCTGGAATTTGTCTGTTTTTGGCGCACGGGCGGGAGTTTTATCTTTTTGAACACACTCATTAGCTTTTGAGGATTCTAATTAGCACATAAGAATCGGGGTTTGTGAAATTACTCTAATATTATACATTGTACTCACTATAAGCATTCTGATTGGCCAAGAGTCCCCTACTTATTTTGAGAATTCATGTGATTTTGTGGACTAGCATGATTATAGTATAATCTGCTATCCAATTATATCTGCAGATTATATCGTGCGCAGTGCGCACTGCGCACCTTTGGCTGAAGAGCGCGAGCACTTGAATGGTTTCGAGTGATGCGGCCGCTTGGTGCGTTTATCCTTGTATTTTTACAAGCACAAATAAAATCTACTTGCATTTCACACAATAGTTTTTGTATAATTTCCATAAAACAATGTATAATAAAACAATAATTGGATGAGGTTTTTGTGATATCCGGAATAATCAAGGTCTCGGCAAGTGTAATCAGCCGAGGCCTCCGGCCTAGGCTGATTACACTTGCCTCGACCTTGATTATTCCCGATATCACAAAAACGTCATCCAATTATTGTTTATAATTCCACTGGTGCTCGGTAATAAACAGCCAACAGAGCGGTTTTCTTAAAAAACGTTCAAACAAACAAAGAAAACTTCGTTACCAGATTCTTTGGTCCGCACAAGGACATAGAAAAGAAAATTGCAGATATTGCTTTCGAGAAAAATATGCAAATTTTTAAGACAGGTAATTTCTTGCTATGTAAAAGGGGAATCAGGCACAAACAGCAACTAAAGTTGACACCGTCATTCTGATCACAATGTTAAACGTATTTAACAAGAGACTCCCAACATGTCGCTTTACTGAAGCAGACTTCCCAGACCTTTCGATAGGATTGCACATCTGAATTTTGAGATAATAGAAAAAGTGGTACGCCAGAGAGTACAATATTTTTCACTCATTTAAATGTATTGCTTGTTGCTGGGTTTTTTGGATTTTGATTGTGTTTCACCCCAAAACAGCTTATCGAAGCCGGCCCGTCGTAGCAATCCGATCTCTAGCTTTGAAAAGCCAGTTACGTGTAAATCTCTGTCAGTCCTTGACACGTCTGTAGATAGAGAGAGAGAGCTGAGAGCTAGAGCTTATAAGAAACTTTTTTTGCTGCATCGCAGGACATCTGGAGCATGTCACTTTTCACATGTTTTAGTAGCACTTGTACGTCTGAGTATGAACTTCACTGCCCTCTTGGAAAATTGTAACTGAAAGGAATCTAAAGAGTTAAATCGTAGCTGAATTGCTTGTATTCTTGTTCGTTGTGATGTTCGATTAATACTAATTAGACAGACAAAGACCTCCAGGTGATTGAATGATTTCTGCGCGATGATTTGACAGTACGCTACTAACCACTACAAAGAGCTTATGCCGCACGACAAATCATGGAAGGATTATTAATTTTCCAGTTGAACGAGTGGACAGTAAAAAGAGCATGTTTTCATTCCCCAATAATTTCCTCTATTCAAGTGTTTTCGAGAACATTCGCTCCTAAGTTCAACATTATTTAAACTACTTCACTGCCCTGTTTGGCGTTTGGTATCAGATTTTACTACAGCAAAAGTCAGACTCCATGAGTTTCAAAGATTTCCAGCTTTCCAGAATTACACTGATGTTAAGGACTGATGTTTCAACGGCTCATTGAAGCGTTAACATAAGGTAACCTTCATAATTCTCGCGACTGATGTTTATATTTGTTAAAATGTTTCTTCTAGATACTGCGGTTGATATGGTCTTTGCAAAGTTGTTCTTGCTTGCTTAACGTTCCATTGATACATGTAGCGTCATGATTTCCTTTCGTTTTAGTTTGTTTGTTGTATGTTTAGTATGATAATATTGAGCCCGTGAACTTTTCCGTTAGAAGAGTGTCCCATACAAATAAACGCATGATAGGACCTTTTTGCCATTATAAATGACTTTGACAAAGCTTTCGTCGCCAGAAAAGCGACGAAAGCTTTGTCGAAGTCATTTATAATGGCAAAGTCTACCTTAATTTCCAAACGCTACTCTGCGTACACTTGTGTTGGTGTAATCTTTTCACGGCATTTTAAGTTTTCGTGACATTATCAGCAATTCTGTGTTCTTTCTGAGAGAGAATAACGATCACAGTGACTGAAATACATTCATGTACAGCAATCGCATAATGCTAAAATGAAAATCAGATAAATTAGCCGATTTTCATGATTAGTGTAATGCCCTAGAAAAAGTGAAGTTTTGTTTCCGAACTAAAACATGATATAAAAAAATTTTCTTCCATAAAATAGTATTTCGTAAGTACTGCCATTATTTTTTTGTGATATTATGTTAAGTGTCTAATATGCCGCAAAAACTGAATATAAAATTAGTGCTGCGCGTAATCATCCGCGTAGTGCATGAATATCACATTGTTGTCTGTGGTTCAGGCTAGTTGACTATCAACAAGGAATCAAAAGACGTATAGAGTAATGTGGATCCTTCACTCTACTGCTATCTGGATTTGTTCTCGGTTGTCCCGGGTTCAACTCCTCGACCGCGTTGTGTAAATAGCCAACTGGTTAGCCTCTCACCAGTTGGGATTCTTAATAGTTTATGTTCTATTTGAAATACTCAGTTACTTATTTACAGTGTTCCCAACTAGCACTACAGTGCTAAATACACTTGACACTAACATAAAGTTATTATTGTTATAGTTATTATTATTATTATTATCATTATTATTATTATTATTACTAGCAGTAATCAAAGATTATGAGAGTCAGTGAGAGTGCGTTCGACGCCGCATAAACTCTTATACAGATACCTTAAATGATTTCCCTAGCTGACTTTCAACCTGTAAAAACCAACCTTTTTCATCAACAACCGGAGTTTTAAAGAAAGATATTTCAGTGACAAATTCCATGCCATTCTGATTGAACAGGTCTCGGTACAAACTACGTTGCGTGATGGCGCCAGGTTCCGACTCACTAGTTTAATAGGGCTAAAATATTTATATCAGCCATCAGATTTCGTGCTAAATATTCTCACATTATTAACTTGTAATTTGTAAAAGTATATTTTTTACGAACATTATTCTAAGCAGAAAGCTCAAATATAAGTACATATTTGTAATCGCGTGCTCGTTTATCGTAAACAAACTCCGTGTGTATTTCCGCTGGCCTGATACAAAGTACAGTATTTACATTTCCGTTCCCTGGCCCAGGTTCACTCTTACGCATCTTATAAAATAAACAAGTTCCTCGTGAGCCCGAAGGAAAGTTTAAATTTATTTATTCAAATATTAAATAACATCATACTATTGAATATACTACTACTCAGCCTCAAAATCCCACGGCAATCCTACCTCTGTGATCGAGAGGGCATGGAAAGAAAGTCCAAAGTCTACATGGCCTGCTCACGTGCTCACATGTTCGTCACATGTATTATCACATGTCTCAGTTACGGTACCAGTTTACTGGCCGTGACCATAGTTAATAACTATGTCGTGACATAGCAACTATTTCGCGAGCCCCTGCAAAAATTAAGCGGGCTGGCCATTTTCGTGCTCTTACAGGAATGTGGGTTTTCCAGACAATAACCTTACACAGGACAACCAACTCTGCAGAGTCACAGGCAAAAATTAGGATTGCGTTCCACTTCGTCGAACGCAATTATTATTATTATTATTACTATTATTATTATTATTGTGACCAAGGTTGCATGTGTCTTCATTGAGCAGTTTTAAATCCTAACTTTTAAATCATTTGAGTCAATTTTAAAAATAGGTGTGATTCGTTTGGGTAGCCTTTTTTTTCTTTCTATTTCTATAGGTAGTTTAATCATGGAGAATATTCTTAGTATGGGAACTCAGTTTTCCCCAACTATTCTCCGGTCATGCCTTTTTTCTATATCTTTTGTGATTTCATGTCTTTGTAATTTTATTTCTATCGTACATGTTTAGCATGACAAAGCATTATTAAACTATTAAACTAATCTATTATTATTATTATATGAACTATATGAAGCGGGACATATCTAACTTCGACACTGTCTTACTTCACTCAAACTGGAGCAACTTCCGACGAAAATACTTGAGCAAAATTCACAGTCAGAAACGCGTTGAGTTGTGGGCCAAAAGCATAAACAATTTCGGGAATTTTGGATCCCATTTCCCCTGCGCGATATCCGGAATAATCCTCGCAGCATGCACGCTTGTGTGCCGCAGGCGATGAATAACTGCCAGCACCCCCATTCCCCCTTTCAATGTTGGGAAAGAGTAAAATGCAAACTTGCATTAGATCAAAGTATTTTGTCAACATTGCACAGGGGTGGGGAGGCAAAATGCGAAAAGAATATGAAATTTCCAACCCTTGTGACCAAGGTTGTAGCTTGCAATGGAGGCTCGTGTTGGGGAATATCATTAAAAAGAGATTAATATCATATCAGGAGCCATAATCAGGGACGGAGACCGTAAGCGCGTGCCATTTCTAGTATTGGGGTTGGCTCCATGATATGGGACAATTTTACTATTTTGAGAACAAATTGCGCCATCGCATGCGGCACACGCGCGTACATTGCTGCGAGATTTTCGCGGATGTCGCGCAGGGAAAATGGCGTCCGAAATTCCCGAAATCGTTTATGCTTTTGGCCAACAACTCAACGCCTTTATGGCTGTTGGAATTTTGCTTAAGTATTTTCTCCGTAAGCTGCTCCAGTTTGAGTGAAGACAGTGCCGAATTTAGGTATGTCCCGCTTTATATCGCTGACCCTTTTACAAGAAGTTCACATTACTCCAATCTAAACTTGCTTATGAAGAAGATTAACAGCTTTTCCATAACACAGAAAAAAAAACTAGCTGGATAAGTTTGGATATAGCAGCGTTAAGGCCCAATAAGTGACAATAGGTTAATGTCTGTAGATGCTGCTTAGTTTTGTTTGTGTAAAAATTCAATAAAACGTCTGTTGTCGATGAATAAAAAGCGCTCGCTGAGGCGTGTTTTGCACAGCTAGTAAAAACTGACAAATTGGACTTCGCACGTTGGAGTGAAAACGCACATCGAGCTCATAAAATATCTCTAGTTTTTTAAATATGTTTCAGGTTGATTAATGTTTGAGAACATATTAAAAGCTTAGCTGAAAATATATGAATACAGCAGAAATAATCAGAAAAGTTAATATGACGCTTTAATCAACTCGAATAAAGATTTTGTCGATTGATCAAAACGCCTTGTTTATTTTATTTTCGCAGTGTAAAGTTTCACTATGTGAAAGAAACACGCATGATGTTAGTAGCCTTTTGGCGAACGTTGGTGAAAATTATTGTAGCATTTCAGCACAAAAGACAACGAAACAAATCTTTGTCACGATTTGTTGACAATCTGAAAACACCGACTCGGACTCGAAAGTGCACGCACTGCACTATGCAAATGAGCTACTCGTACGCGTCAGACTTGCCTTTCAAAAACGTTTTAAAACTAGCCAAACGAGCAAAAACAACAAGAAACTATCAAAAACAGGTTAAATCAATACCGGAGTAAACAATTTTCTTACAGAACTTTTCTCTACAGAACAAACACAAAAGTTTACGCGTATAACTAGCAGGCGAGCGGATTTTATTCATTCACAGCGCGAAATTAAAGAAATTCTCGACCCTGAAAAACACACTTTTGCCATTAAATCAGAGCATAAAAGTACATAGGAGAGCCCTGGTTCTTCTTCTCTGCTTTTTTCCTTGCCATTGCTGTGAAAAATCGGCAAGAGAATCTCACCATTTCATCACGCATCGTGACAACATCCACGCGAGAGCCCAAGACACTTGCGTGGATCAGCGCGGATAAATGACGTCAGGATGGCGCAATTTGTTCTAAAAATAGAAAAATTGTCCCATATCATGGGTCTGCGCGGATCCCAAGATTTACGGTCTCCGTCCCTGATTATTGCTCCTGATCATATTCATGGCATTGGACTGGAACTAGCTTACAGTGGAGGTTCATGCGGGGAAATATCATTAAAAAAGAGATTAGTGTTGTAAAGATTCTTGTTTTTCGGCCATTTCAATTTCAATAGAAGGAGAAAACAAACAGCGGTTACAAACATAGTAAAGTTTCGCATGGTATATTATACTTGACGTTTCGTATGCTACAACATACATCCTCAGAAGTGACGGTTACAAAATATGACTAAATTGAAAAAGACGAAAACAAAAGCGAGGTATTGGTAACTAGCTAGAAAACAATGGAAAAAGAAACTACATCCGGTGTGGATTAATACAGAAGAAGATTTTCACTACCGACGTTTTCATTAAGGGCGGGTTTCAAGTCCCGTATTAACAGTGTTTTTTTAAATTTTACATTGTAAATCACATTGACCACTTGCTAAGATCTCAAAATGGTCCCATTTGATGTTGTGATCGGGAGAAATCGAATGCTCAGCAACAGCGGAAGCGTGGCCAATTTGAGTGAGAGCTTTGAAGTGCTCAGTCTTTCTATCATGTAATCTTCTTTTAGTTTTGCCGATGTAAAAAGCATCACAATCCCAGCAACTTGCTTTGTAGACAATCTTCGATTTCTGCGACCGGTTGAGACGATCTTTATAAGGAAAGAAAGACTTAATTCTGCGAGTGTTCTGAGAAACAACCCTGAGGTTGACGAAACCATAAAACTTATTGACACAAGATTTTAATCGGCGTGTAATAGCATCGCTTTGGAGACCTCAATAAGGTAAAACAAGGATTACATCTTTCTTAGGAACTGTGAGAGTAGGTTGTGAAGGCCTGTCCTTATGTTTGTGAAGCACATCATTAACATTGTAGTTAATAACGCCTCTCGGATAACCATTAAGAAGCAAGGAATTCTTGAGATGGGATGAAGACCTCAATAAGGTAAAACAAGATATTGAGATGGGATAGAGACCTCAATAAGGTAAAACAAGGATTACATCTTTCTTAGGAACTGTGAGAGTAGGTTGTGAAGGCCTGTCCTTATGTTTGTGAAGCACATCATTAACATTGTAGTTAATAACGCCTCTCGGATAACCATTAAGAAGCAAGGAATTCTTGAGATGGGATAAAGTGGACTGCAACAGAGTGGAGTTTGAACAGATGCGTAAGCAGCGATAGCTAAGTGTTCGGATTAGATTGACCTTATACTTCCTAGGAGTATAAGGTCAATCTCATCCGAACACCATGCGAAACTTTACTACGTTTGTACTACAAACGTCTCAGAAGGAGAATAACAATAGAATTCCATTCACTCTCACATTTCACCCTCACAACCACGCAGTTAAATCCATCATTCTAAAAAAACTTTAAATTACTTCAAAACGATCCCGATACTGGCAGAATCTTTTCGCAACCGCCATTAATTTCATTCAAACGCGACAAAAACATAGGTAACTTTTTAGTCAGAAGTGCTTTTCAAACGAGTGAACAACCCGGTACTTTTAAATGTGCACGCGCACGATGCAAAACGTCCTTTCATTTCCAACGTTGAAAAATTGTCGGGACTTAAGCGATCCATTGAGATCACTGATCATTTTACCTGTACCTCAGCCAATGTCATCTACTGTATAACTTGCACCCTTTGCAAAAAGTTTTATATCGGCGAAACAGGTAGACGACTAGGCGACCGATTTCGAGAACATCTTCGCGACGTAGAGAAAGACGACAAAAACGCATCAAAACCGGTCGCTAGACACTTTAATCTGCCGAATCATTCTACGCAACATGTGACAGTCCGCGGCCTCTCCCTACATCAAGGAAGTTCAGAAAGCCGCAAAACTCTAGAACAAAAATTTATTTTTCAAATCGGCACTCTTAATCCTCGCGGTATCAACGAACGTTTTTCATTTAACTAATTTATTCTGTTTTTCACGTTGCCAGGCACCAACCAATAGCGTAGCTCCATATTTCTGTATATAAACCACACACAACCCACAATTCCTCGATTCGCTCCGACGAAGGGCTAGCGCTCGAAACGTCAGCTTCTGAATCTCTTTACGGTGGCTAATTCACATTATCAACTCAGTTGATAAAACCAAATTATCTTGTAATACTCCCACCGACGCAGCACCACAGTTTCTTTAGAAACTTACCCCCTTTATGTTTGTAACCGCTGTTTGTTTTCTCTTTCTATTGAGATTAGTGTTATATTCTCGGTATTGGACTGGAACTAGCTTGCAATGAAGGCTCGTGTGGGGGAATGTCATTAAAAAGAGATTGTTGTCATATTCTCGGTATTGGACGGTCTAATACCGAGAATATGACATCAATCTCTTTTTAATGATATTCCCCCACACGAGCCTTCATTGCAAGCTAGTTCCAGTCCTATACCAAGAATACGTAAATGGACTTTTGAGTTGACAACTACTAAAAGATAGCTTGCATATCATGGGTGTTTAGGCTCCGTCTACACTACGCTGGAGAAATTTTAAAACACAGCTTCATTTCTGCGTTTTCTCTTGCCTTCCACACTAATTCAGACTGAGAACCGCTCTTCAAACCGGAGTAATTTGAAAACGCCGGCTCTGTGTTCTCCTGTTTTAGTGTGGGCCGAGAACATTTAAAAAATGAAGACCTCCCTTGATAACCATGTATTTCGGATCATGTTTACTGTAGCTGGTCTCGACCGCTATGTCGGTCGACACTCGGTCGACAATCGGTTGATAGTCGGTCGGTGTTAGGTTGATATAGCGACGGACTATCGGCTGACTATCGGTCGATATTGCGCAGACGCATCTCGATCGAGTATCGGTCGAGTGTCAGTGATATATCGGTGAACTGTCGCGCAAATATCAGGCATGTGTCAGCCGATATCTCGGTCGACAGTCGGTTAAAAGTCGCTCGAACACGGTCGCTAGCTGGTTGATAGTGGGTGGGTGGTAGGTTTATATAGCAAATCAGTTTTTTGGATGCGAGAGCTCGCACACTAAGCTGGCGGTCACGAACTTGAGGTTTGTCTATTTGAAACAGTCACGTGATCTAAAAGAATTCTGACTGGGTGAGTTGATTTTGTGCCTCCTTTGTGTTGGCCCCTGACACTTGTGAACCATTTATCGGTTTTGATTTTATTTCTTAGCGTTCAGTTACCAAGGTATTTTTCCTTCAAGGCTTGTTTTGAGATGCGGTACGCTGTCTGTATGCTTATCTTCGTATCCCGCATAATTTTGTATTTAAGCTTCTGTTTAATTGCATGTCTTTTTTTCATTCAGCTTATGTAAAATTCCATCTTTTAAATTTCGGTTAGGCTTTGAAAATGTTGGTTGCAGCTGTACTATTTATTACGTGAGCTTTCTTTTATTATTCTTTCGGGTGTCGGGTATCGGGAGTTATTTTGCTCACGCAAGTGGCTTGTAGTATTGACCGCTTTGTATTAAAATAGGAAACATATCAACTGAAAAAGAAGAAAGCGAGCGAGCGAGCGAGCTCGACATACGAGCGCGAGCTTCAAGTTGCGTGGGCGCCAGAATACGAGCTTTTTTTTTCGCTCGTCTTCCAGCAACGCCCGCACGCTTAATACTGGTTTGACTGCATGTACGATCATGGTTACTGTTGGTAGTCTCGAACGCCATGTCGTTCGATATATCAGTCGAGTGTCGATCGATATACGAGACCGACATACAGTGTGGGTTCAGCTATTGGCCGACTATCGGTGGACTATCGACCGATATATCGACCGACATATCGGCAGCTTTCCGTTCGACCAATAGTCGACCGATACTCAGTGAAGTGTCGGTGAAGTATCGGCGAACTATCGGCGAAGTATCGGCAAGGTATCGGTGAACAAAAAACTATGTCGGTCGACACACATCTCGACCGATATGTCGACCGACTATCACCCGAGTGTCGACCGAATGTCGAACGACTATCAACCGACTCTCGGTCGATATATCGGTCGAGTATCGGTCGACACTCGACCGACATAGGGTAAACATGATCCCCTAATTCTAGAGCGTGTACTCAAGCTTTTCTACCGCCGGCGATTGCTATGTTTTCAGTTTTCTCCGGCGCATTGTGGACGAAACACATTTGTTGCGTTCCAGGAGTGAAAAAGCCATTTTCAATTTTATCCGGCATTGTGTGGACAGGCATTAGAGTCACGACTGTCTTATCACCGGAACATGTTTAATGGCCAGTAAAAAGAAATCATTGTTTAGTTGTGCACGGAATTTAAAAATTAATTAACGTCAGGATGTGAAAACGCTTTTGTCTACTCACTGCCACCTTTATAAAGTTTTGAGCAGAAATAAAATCAATAGGTAATGCATTTGTCGGAAATTAGGCAAAGTTCGGGAACATTAGTCACAACAGCAGCCGGCAGTTGTGACGTATGGGGTAAGATAGGGAAGATTTGGTGAACATTCTTCGCTGACAGTTGTAGTCAGTGACAAAAACAGTATATGTTTACCAAATGGATTGTTTTCGCCAAAATTGAAAGGACAATAAAACGACAATAAAAAACCTTGAGCCTAAAGCCTAGTTTTCACTAGGGACGCAAGTGCAAGCGCAGACACATACACAATTCTTATTTCACCGTGAGAACGGCCTTGACGCAGGCATAATCACAAGCGCACGAACAAACACAAGGATCACAAGTTTTTCTTGTGTTTGCACTCATGTTTACGTTCGCGCTGCAATAAATGAAAACGAAATGCCACTCTGGTGTAGCATAAGCACAAGGATTTACCACACGTAGTTATGTTTGGCCAGTGAAAGTACTGGATTCAGACTACCTCGCGCCTAAACAGTTCGAAAGGTTCGGATGGTTTTGCTTGTGTTTGCGTCGAATTTCCTTATTCTCTATTGCTTGCGTTTTTGTTCCACTTGTGCTTTCGCTTCTGCTTGCGTCGCCAATTAAAACTAGGCTTAATTTTTTAAGTCAGCCATCTATACTAAACTCACTTCCTTCCAAGGCAGAATTTGACTTAATTTCTCTGGGGCGCTATTCTCCAAAGTCCCGGTAGTTACTGGTCCGGAAATGCTGTTTTTCGTTTTGCGTGTTTACGTTCAAGATCACGAGATATTAACAGTTTTGAAATTCTAACAATAAACGATAACAGGAAACGAAACAGAATGGACTGCTTTTTTGCGCTAAAACCCGGACTAGTATTCCTTAGGTTTAGACCTTGAAATATGAAGTTGGGTTCTATGAAGTCCGGGACTTTGGAGATGAGTGCCCCAGGTCTTAACAGCGTGTAACTAGTCCAGCATCTTATCTCCGGTCTCGACCTGAGCCAATCAGGTCGTCATGAATAGGTTATTTAATCATCACACAGTCAGTGGTAAAGTTTCATTTGAATAATGGTAGATCAACATTTTATGACAAGTTAGATAAATTACTGAATAACAGAAAATACTAACAGCACGCGCTCTAGAAAAGAAATACAGAATTTGAGTTTTTCCTCTGTGGCGAGCCATCTACGTTTATGGACGCCTCTCTCCATCAGATCAGTATACAAATTGCCGCCATGGAGTCCTCATATTTCCTGACTATGTTTTTTTCTGCGAGCAACAGTAATTAAATTTATCATGGACGAAGTTAAAACGTGAAAACGTGAGATTTGACATGATTTACTGCGGTTTGCGGTGACTGATAAAATGATTTTTTTCATAAGTTATCGGTAATGTTCAGTTTGTCACGGTAATCAAACATAAAAATATATTACAAATATATTACAGAAAAGGTGTAAAACGATATAATTCAAGGGGCTGTAATAATTGAGAGGAACATTCCCTTTTACGGAGTGGGGGGAGGAAACATTTTTCCATCGCTCTCCCCAGTCTCCCCTCTCGTTTTGGCGAAAATTTGTTTTATTCCTGAAATACATTAGCGACGTATTTATTGGGTTTGATTGTAAAGACGTTTGACTCGAAAAGGCGTTTTGAATTTACTATGCTCTTTCGCGAGTAACCAGTTTGAAGTTACTGAAAATCGTAGCAGTAATTAAAAGTGTTTGTAAAAGAATCGTTTCTTGAAAGAGAAACTTTTCGAAATGAAAATTGATGCGAAAGTGTGTGAGATGCGAAAGTAAGAAAAACAATTTACTGTTTGTAACTCAAAGAAGTAAATGTTGACATGAAGTGTCCTTTGAAGACTATATCAACTGAATAATCGCCTGTCAGTTGAACAGTACAGAAAGTTCAATATCTGTGTTCATGCATGACCACACAATAGGAACGAAGACAAATGGGATTACTTGTACCTTTTTCTACGCTTGGTTTCTAGTTCGCTTCATAGCAGGAGAGGATTTCAAAATAAGCTGGTACGTGACCTGAATGCTATTATTTTGTAAACATAACCTTACAGGTTCAATTGTCAAGGTGCGATCCTTAAAACTAAATAGTCCTCTATAACTAGGTTCAACTAGTGAATTCCCAAACAAGACTGAAGATCCTTGAAATAAAGTAAACGAACACTGGCATTTTGAACAGAAATTTTTTGCATTTATGCATTCATTTCAAAAGTAAAATAATTACAATACAATTTTGATTATTATATCGTCTGATCTTAAGCTTTGTCTACCATTTTTGACAATTCCTACAAATGCAATCTCAATCAAAACAGCAAAAAAAAGAAAAAAAGCCCACTATCTCTATCATTCTTTATAGAGATGGTGGGCAAAGGTGGCAGTTCAATTTACAAACGTGATCTGTGTCACACCAGCGTCTACTAGCGTGAGATTCATGAATTATGTATCGCTAACAGCCGGCATTTATTCAAATTGACCCAGCTCGTTTGCAAAAACATAGAGACTAATCAGGTGAAGCAAAGCGAAAGGAAAGTAGCTGCGATGAGAAATGGTCTAAAACTTCTCTCTTTGTACTAAGTTTTTACAAGCCAGGTAAGGAACAGATTGTGTCAATCTTGTAAGTTGTGATTTTTTGTTGCAATGCAGAGTTGTTTACTGAACACTTAAATTGTGTTTGGTAATTTTTCTTGCAATATTGTTTCTTAATACCTCGGTCGAAAAACACCTTGGTCGGTATTGTAATACTATGCCGAAAGATACTCTCATTTTGCAGTTTCACTCGGGTTTACCAGTATCGGGTAAAGAAGCATAGCCAAAGGAGTTTAACGAGGGCAGCCATAGAATATTTATCCAGTGCTTTGTAAACGCAGTATGAGATAACAATATGCTTTGTCACCTCAATTTCCCTTGGTTTTGTTGAAGGGAGTCTGGCCGGCAATATTGCATGCAAAGAATAGAGGAGGCAGAGGTTGTATATTAGTGTTTGAAAACTTTTGTACCAGGGCAGAGTGAAATGCTGAATTTTCGTCGAAACTACTAACTAGGAAATAATTCAGAGGGTTTGAGAAAAAAAGTTATTTTCATGATACATTTGATGGGTTGTTATATGTAGCAGCTTCTCGATGCACCTGAATATTTGGCCTTTGTGATCTTCTTACTTGTTTTTGACCTCGTCGGAGAAAATCTGGATCTAGCCGGAGTTGATTTGGGCCTCTAACGATAGTACGATGCCATCCTTGACGTTTAAAAGACTTTTTGAAAGAAATACCAATAGTAACACCGATGCATTCAAGCCTATTTCACTTCAGGTTACAAATAGTTAGATTTTTCTTGTGTTGAGAACTTTGGAGAAATAATTCTTTTCACATGATACAATCCTTAAGTTAGAAGAACTCAGAATGAGTGAAACAAAATATCTCGGTAGACTTACACCTGGTTTAGGGCCAATGCTGAGGTCAAATTTATCGCTAAGGACTGGTTAAAATTCACCTATCAACACGGAATCTTTTGCTGTAATCTACTTGTTTTTGCCACCTAAGCGGTCTCGCCTGATTTATTCACTAAATTGTTCCACACGAAACCATTTCAACAGTAAATCACCGTTCTTTGTTATTTGTTCAAATGAATTATCTAGACGAGGGTTTATTAAATATTTAGATTAGTCTCAAGAAATTTAGATGAAATAAACCAATTCTCGAAAGCAAAACCAGAAATTAGTGCGAACACTTTTACCTCAGTATTGGAATTCTCCTAATTGTTCACGAAACATTTTCTATAGTTTTGCTGGGAGAATTTGTTTCGCGTCTTTGATCGTCGTTCCTTTAATTTCACGATCACGTCCACTTGTTTCGTGATCCACATCGTTACATTTATTGTAAGAAAGTTAAAAAGCTACGAATTTGTAAATGAATCCGCGATGGGCTCTGATTCCGGGCATTCAAGTTTTGCCCTGACTTGACTCGGTACGTGAACAACCTACTTTATACGCAGAAATATATTTGTACACGAAACGTATCCCGCCCGTCGTTGATAAGTTTCTTTTTAGCACGATTAGCAGACTTTTATAAATAACCTGCGGCGTTACCCTTGAGCTTTGATAACATTATTAACAAGTAGTGCGGTTTGCCACGGAAATCTTGCAGATCGGAAAATATTGAAAAAAAAAATGAAGCGCAGTTGGCATTCTAAGAGAACTCAAAATCCAAACAAAACCAATACAATTATTTTTCAGTTACGCGGGTAACTAAATTCTCTGAATGTTGAATATTTTTTTTCTTCTTAGTTTGCTCAACATACTCTAGTTTATCGTGGAGAACAGCAGTATTGGTAGGGATGCACGTGAATGAAACTTGCGTGATTGAAGGAGAGATTAGTACTAGTAATTTTTACCGAGTGGAATTCAATTCAGGGAGTACCGGTAATCGTATCTACAACAAAATATTCGATCGCGATTGGTTCTCCGCGCCCTTATTTGTTACGAAATCGGCGCGCGGCCACGTGGGTGTCCAATTGCAGGTGTCCGATTTGAACTTTTAATTGGATACCCACGTGATTCAAACGTCAATTACACTCGCTTTAAGAGCTTCCCTCGCAATCATTGGTTAAGGGAAAAGCTCTGCAGACGATTTCGCTCAAAAGAAGTTCTCACAAGAGACTTTTAATTCCGAAATTTCTCACAGATACGATTAATTAGTAAATTAGTAATTGGACCTCGTGCCAAGCAATTCAGAAAGCACCCATGCTTGTAATTTCAAGGCCGGCTCTGAAACTACTTGCGCGATTGCAATAATAATTGTTCATCTTTAAGGATGTTTCTCTAATTTCAACGTTTAACTGAAAATGCATTGAAGCTCACGAGATGGCGTGAATTAAAGCAAGAGTATTGTTTGTTGAGCCCACGAGAAGCAAGATTAGATCCATGAATTCGTCCTTTTGTTGATTATCGACACGTTTACTACGAAAGAAAACCTAATGTGAAGCACACACAGAGAGAAAGTATACCCATCTATAGCCTAATTAGGACACAAGAATAGTTTTAAAATCGTCTGTCATTGATTATGGAGGTGTTCACTACGAATGAAACAGTTTTAATTGCTTGAAGAGAGAAGGGTTATTATTACCTGATGACACTCAAGAAAAGTCATAAATTCATGTTTCTTTAATTAAGGTGTTTGATACGAATGAAAAGGCACTTGCCAAGTGCGCGAGACCGAGAAAGTGATGAAGGCTTCGGTTTCCTTTCTTTGTTCGCTCTTTGTTTCACCATAGTTAGTAGCTGGTTTCACACAGAGCAACCACCATGAATTTGCATACGCACACTACTCCGTGGCCCGCGGCAAACAATTAAAAGCAATTACTAAATGTAAATCAAACTAGCTACATGCTGTCCAAAGGCAAACATTTGCACCAGCTCATTTTGATCTCACACAGAAAATAAAAGTGAAAAAAGCCGTCTTTCATTGAACTATGACAATGCTGTTGCAGATTATGGTTTCTATTCTTCGAAATCGGAAAAGATAAAGTTTCTTTTTCTTTGAATGCTTCGAATCAGGATTCGCGTTCTCAAATATTTCATTTCAACTTTCGTGAACTAGAGGGCAAATTATATTGCCTGATTTGTGTTGTTTTCGTCAAACGACTGTTTAAATATCACAAGCCATCAACATTTTTAAATAGTTGTCAATGTTAAGTTATATTTTGAGATACAAATGAAAGAACGTACCACTGCACTAACCGTGGATAGAAAATAACTGATTAAATATGAACAAAAAACACTGAACTGGATTAAACAAATCACCTCCTGCAGAGTAGCTTTATCCTTGTCAGCGACCTTGTTAAACCTTGGGTAAACTGTGGTAAACGAAACCACTAATAAATCGGGCACTGCTGAGAAGTGAATACGTATAACTTCTACTTTCCAACAATAAACCAGTCTTTAAAGGCGGGAAATGTTTATTGGACGTCGTCATGGAGTAGAGAATTGAGCGACTTTGATTAATTTTGTTGACGATTTAATTTTAAGTTTTCGTCCAGCATTGTTTCTGTTGGAGCTATTCATTCAATTTATGCCTTGGTGTGGCAAATCCGTATTTTTCCTTTTATTTGCTCATGACCATTCATTTCAAATGAAGCCAACGACTTGGCTCACTTAAAATCTCAAATCTGACGGAAATAGCAGCGTTCATCTCGGCGCTTGACAAAACTAGAATCTTCGAACTTCCTTACCGCTTAATGTGTACGCAAGCAATTAAGCGAGAAGGATTTAATAAGAGATGTTTTCAGACCTTTCATTTCTTTCGGAACTTGCACATGTCACTTGTTTCGCACGTCATCTAGCATGATGTTTTGTGTCGCGTTAATCCATTCGTTCCTTTTCCGCCATAGTAGTTTCATGTTACGAGAATAGGGACACGTAGAAAGAGATGGACAAATCATAAGCCGGATAACGGCCATTTCTAATAATCAGATGAAAAGTGGCACCAGACAGTAGCGATTGACAGTTGACGAAGACAATTCAGTGAAAGTGAAAAGGGAAAAATTAGGCAGGAAGGTGAGTCAGCTTGATGTTGTAAACAGCACGTTAAGTGTCAAAACTAATTTTACTTTCTAGACTAAACCATTGCACTTACTAAATTCACCCATTTATCCACCTTAGCATTTTTACGGCGCTGTTTCAACTTTCAAACAGCAATGATCATTTCCATCGTTTGAAATTGTCTCGTGGCATCCTGAACATACAGCACTACAAAGCAAGTTCTCTCTTTAACAGTACTCGGCAATTAGGGTAAGGATAATTTACTCTTGGTTCGCCTCGGCTTATCTCATAACAAACCTAAGTGCTATGATTTCTGAAGTCCACAAACTTGAAAACATCCGTTTCAATCGCTTCAAAACCTGTTTAGGTTGTTTTCCCTGAAACAACTGCTTCATCTATCTGCTACGGGAATACAACCAAATCCACAGCATACTTCTTATATCCAATGTAAAAAATATATAAATCGTATTAATAGTTAGCGCTTATTTATTCAGTGTTAGTAACTTTAAGTCTAAACTGGTCACAAAATTATTCATTTTGATCGTCGCGGGCGATATATCAATTGTAAAAAGCGAGTTTTTACCACGTATAGCACTGACTGCTGTGGGCCACGACCCAATCAACAAGGGAGTGGGGGACTAAAGAGTCGTTCCCAGGGTATGCCAAGTCAAGGAAATCAGCTTTCTGCTTCTCGTTATGGTGTTTAGAAATGTTAATTTAGAAAAAATAGTGAGAATGGAGAAAAAAGTTCGAACCATTTGGTCAGAAATGTTCGTCGGTTAACGTGGAGTAAACTGGTAAAATATAAATACATGCATCATAAACTTGTTCTATGCTACCGGTTCCTTGAAATTGCTGAGTTAGAAGAATAAGAAGACACACTACAATTAACTAAAATATATACAGTGGTGTGTGTAATGGACATTGTCTATGAAATTGTCCAGGCTGAATTGTTGAGATTGTGACGCCTTGGTTAATATGACTTGCAAACAACCAAACATGACCATACCCGACGTCTGCGGTGAATAAGTGAGCCATTTTGCCTGAAGATATTTAAGTTGTTTGAGGGGGGAGTGGTCTTGTTTTGCTTGCCCTGTCGGCTTTTCGTCCTTCTGTGATTTCTTCTTTTTTACCCTAAATAGGGGAGGGGATAGGGCGGAGGTCCTCTCCCCTAGATCAGCCACTGGCTTTCTTATTTATTAGCTTTAGTCAGCTCTAAAATTTTTGGCCCAAACACATTTGGTTTAAATTTCAGCTTTCATACTTCCACTCTACAATCGATAATTTGTAAAACAACAGTTCTGTGGCCGATTAAGTAGCCAGGATGATAGTTTCAGGGAAACAGAGTCGATTACTTCTCAAGTCAATTCCCATTATTCTGTGGTATCTTTTCTTTCTATGTTTTGCTGTTGGGGCTTAAAAAAACTCAGCGCAGTTTCTGCTAAAGATACTTCGCCGAATCAATTTTGTGTTTCATTCACTGGTAGTTGATAGTTGAGTCGCAAGCAATTGAGTTGCGAAAGGAATAGCAATTCGTCCAAGCTATGCTTTCTAGATCTTCGCCATTTTGTAGGACAAATCCAATTGATCGATACCGGGCCTAAATCAGAGCTTCAATTTTGTACTGGCGCTTCTTGTCAGAGACCCCTTGTAGTGATGACGGACAGTCAAACAATTTTGGAAGAGAGGATAATTTATCGATTAATTGTGTTGTCTCTCATATCCAGTCGAAGTCCATAGATTACGTAAAAATGTTTGCATGTTTGGCAGCTTTTTACTTAATTCATCTTCTTGTCTGCCATTCTTGCGCACGGTGAAAATGTTTTCGTTTCGTTTGTAACTCGAGTCCCAGTCACCCATTATTTTAATTGCTGCGCAACTTGATCTCTGTGCAAAATGTTATAAATTAGGGAGACAGAAAGAAGCAAAGAGATTGTTTCGCGACATTTTAATGCGTGATAAATATCCGCAAGAATGTCTCCAGTTTTGCTGTACATTCTTTTAAAAACATGGTTGTCTGCGACCTTTGTCTCCATCGAAGCAACATTGAAAAACGAAAAACTTCAAAACAACGATTTATCTTTCAAATCGGCATTCTGGTTCCTTCCCCTTGGGATCAACCTGAAATAATTAATTAATTTATTATTTCTTATTATCTATTTATTCCCGCAATCTCCCTCCCGACCCTTCGATTACGTAACTCCATACACACAAGAGTAACTAACCCACAACTCTCAATTTTGCTTAATTTGAAGAAGGGCTTCGAACTGCTAGAACGTTCAACTACAGAAGTTAATTTAGCTTTGTAAGCTTCGAGCTGATAATCGACTGACTCAGTTTCACTTGACGCCGAGGCAGCACAACAGTCTCTTTAGAAACTAGCCACAGCGTTAAAAGTAAACAGGGCGGCAGACTTTATGAAGGATAGATTTATTCAGAATCGCTAAATCTTTCGCGTCTTTTCCGATTGGATTTTAAAATTTGTTTTGCTTTGTCAAGGACTGCTTTGTTGTCTGCATATTTGACCTCTGTGCAGTGTAAAAAAGTTCAAGTTCTTTTTCAGGGAATTTATTTGGCCCTCAGTTTGAACACTGGATCAATACGTGTTTAAGGTTTGGTGTCATCGACCTTACATTTATTGAATAAAGCTTTGGTGGGCTGAGCAAATTTTTATCATGAAAACTGGAACATTCCTCTCATTTTCATGGAAGATTAAAACAACCTTTGCAGACAAGTTCGAAAAAAAGCACTTTAAAAGTACGAGAAAAATATTAAAACCACAAAAAACTGCGTTGTTGATTTTGTTTTGTCCTATGAGAGGTACTGATTAACTTTGTATCTTTATGCACCGCTTTGTGAAGCTTAAGAGCTTGTCAATGGTTATGAATACAAAGCGACGTTTCCATCACAGTAATCCCGCTATATAGCTCTCTTTCTGACGAAATGTCATCAATGAAGAAAACACTTATCACATAATCAAGTCTCTTGGTTGGCTTACAATGCTACCAGGCTATTTGCTATGAAAACGACGCCTCCTGCCACCTTTTAAACTGTGCTATAGCAAAAGTATTTCGCGGAAGTTGCTCAAAATCTATGGAATTTCAAGAGACGTAATTTGTTAGCTTTTTAAGTTTGCACATGCAAACGAATAATTAAATTCACTGGCTCTGTGTGTTTGTTTTGCATAACCATTCAACAGTCCCGTGTAATGGCCTCTTCACCAAAACGAAACTACGATATTCCAGTTCAAGCTTCAGGGTAAAACCTCTTGAAAATTGATTTACACTGCGTTTGGCCGTGTCAACACTGATTGAAGTGTTTTGGAAGTAACTCTTGAGACCTCAAGGGATTCAAGTTCCGATTAAAAACCACTTGAGGCTTAACTCCAAGTACGCCGGAAAGCACATCACGATAACATAGTACCAATAAGCATGTTGCATCTTACATCTTTTCTCAGCGTCGCAGGTTTCATGGAAGCCGCGTTATTTCACAGTCTCATTTTAGCGCATCATTTTTCGCACTTGAAAAAACACCGAATGTTTTTGTGCTTTACTTGCAGGAAATGACACGAGGAGGATTTTGATTGCCAATGTTAGTGTCTGAAGCAACACAGGTAACAACACATTACACAATGTTTTTTGGGACTTGAAAACGTGCCCAAGAGGTATCACTTTTGTGTTTAGTTCACCACCTTTGAAGAGAATTTTAACATAATTAAAATCTATCAACAAAGCTCTAAGGTCGAAGACAAAAGACTATAACTTCACTTCGTCCAATAGGCATCGAGCGCTCAAACGGTTTATTGTGATCCCAGGTAATTTGACGACATGCGGTAACTTAAAATCCTTGCAGCCCCAAGAGATAGCGCTATTCTCTTAATACTCTGACGTCCTTTTTTTCTAATAAACCGACGGTCAGTACAAGGAAAAGAAACGGCTAGTCAGTGAATGATGGCAATGACGTTTACTCGTAAATTTCTGCGTGCAATCAATTTGCTGGGCGATTATCATCACAAAATGTAGGTGATATTGCAGTCGGCCGTTTGAATCGTTTGTCCAAGTAACGGAATTGACGACAATAGCGGTCTCACCTTTAAGTTTGTACCTGCATATTTTAAGTTACAAAAGACTTCTCATTAAAAATGCATCGTGTTTCTATTACCTATACGAGACAAAAATGGACAAAAGTTCCAACAACACAGCTCAAACAAATCGCCCGTGCATCTTGAAAAGCAACCAGTATTCCGGTACAATCGTTTAGAAGTTGTGTGGACTTAACGGTGAGAAATTTCTTTGATCACTTCAATTAGGTCTTGGAAGCCAATTTTTACCACGCGTTAGATCATGCTAACAAGACTTAAGTTTCTGGGTGCAAATGCTGTATTTAACTCTTTATTTAGCTTCAGCTGTGTTTTGCCTAAGGGCTAATTTACATCTCCCGTGCAGAAGTGACTAGTAAGTTGTTTTTTCTCTCAGTATCTCATGGCGGGCAGACTTTCAGATAGGCACGCATCAATAACAAGCCAATAAAATGCTATTATGATTCTCATTCAATCAGCTCTGAAAGTAACAAATGCAAATTTGAAATTAAGTGGAAAATGTTTTATTCTTGTTAAAAGCTGCAAGTTTGTTTAACAGGAATACTTTATTTACCAGGTATTTTGGGAAGAGATGTCGTTCGACCGCGACATGGCGAGAACTGGAATCGCTGAGCGAGTACAAGCTGGTCGATCGCCACCGTTGAGAAGGCGAAGAACAAGAGAATACATTCCAAACTCCAGGACCACACAAAGGCAAGGATATCTTGATCAAAACTTGCACGATAGCAGTTTACTTAGCGACGAACTAACCTACGGAATCTCTGGTGATGGTGGCCCCCCCTACACCGACGAAAACATGAACTCAGTATCGCGTTCTTCCAGCGGAAACCAACCGCATTTGCAGGACATTTTGCGAGTCATGCCAGAGAACTCACACTTAAATGAAAGATATCAGATACTGAAAGCGGAAAATAAGATACTCCGTGAACGCTTACAAAATGCACTTCAAAGAGAGATGAAAGCACTCAAGACATTTAAAAGACTAGCTAAAGAAAACAGACAACTTAAGCTGAACTTGAGGAAATACGAAAGAACTTTACTTGGATTTTACGACGATGAATCAGGTATGTAGCCCAGGTTTCACTTTCTTTAATTATGCTTGAGGTGAAAGATAGAATACGTCAATCTACATTCATTTCTTGTGAGCTAAGAATGTTATCCGAATTTTTCTACAAGTACAGTACCGTGTGAAGCAAATAGCGAACATATAAACAGCCGCTTTCGTAGATAGCCATATTTTTGTGTGATGAAGTTTTCCTCGAGCCCTTTTTATAATGAATTTGTTTTCCTTAGCAGACAAATTCTTTGAAAGGCTATTCATGACCTATCAATTGAGTTTGAAAGGGAAATATTTCTCATTGTATACATTTAGTCTGAATGTTTTGGTGGCTTTTCATTGATGTGTTAGATCTGTCATTATCTCATGCATACCCTTTTCGGCTTGTGGTTGCATTTGTCAAAAACGTCTTTGCAAAAAGCGTAAGACTCAAGACATTTCATTCAATCGAGAGTACCAGAATTAAGTTTCAGTAAAAAAACATCCATGATAATCTTGCTAGGATTATTATCATTTGCCGGTTATTATGAAAACAAATCCTGCCCGGGTCTACGTACTTCATATTTTTTCATACAACATTCCCGTATTCTTGACTTCATTTCTTTATTTTAGTGTTTTGCTGCATTTTGCAGACTGAACACGTTTGATGTTAAATAACCAGTTTGACAATCCACGTTTTTAGCCTTGCTCGATTTATTCAAATCGAATCCTTATGGAAGCCGATCTCTTATGAGACAATCTTCAAACAAGTTTTTTTTTCATAACTAAGTAAAACCGAGAATACTGTGCAATGGACCTTTTTCGCTTGGGTGGTTTGTTTTCTATTACAAACCACGTGCTATTCTCTAGAGAATTATTCTTTTATCGATCTAAAAATTATTCATTCATATACACGCGACTATTTGAAAATTTGAAAGCAGGAATTCTCAAGGGTATTATCACATGGTCTGTGCTGGGACAACAAACCGCCCAGTCGAAAAAGGTCTATTAACAAAAGCGAGAGAAAACCTGAAATATGATTGACTTAAGCGAAACCTTCAAAGTTCTAACTAGTGAAGTCTTCGTCAAACTATCAGTAATTTTTTCTGTAGCGTTAGGACTGTTAGGTAGATTTACCTGGTAGCGAAATTGTAGATGCTATTCCAAGTTTCAGGTGTTAAAATCCTTGAAGTTACACTATTCATAAAAATGCAATTCACTTGCACCCTATTTCCATGGTAATAATATACATTGTGTACATGCAAAAAGTTCAGCATGCTGATTGACTGAGAGCACGTCAATTCAGAATTAGGGGGGGGGGGGGGGGGGCGGCACCCTGGCCTCTCCCCTAAATCCGCCACTGAATTGTATATATATATTATTATGAAGTAATCAAATGATTTCTTGTGATATTTGGAATAACTAAGCACTCGCAAATTTCCGTATTAAGTGTTCGTGCCGATGTTTTGGTGCTTATCTCTTCCCAGTTGCACTCGAACTCAATTGATTAACCTTGTAAATCAAAAACATTTTGACGCAATACGACATGAGGACTCGTTTTTGAACATAACATAACAACAACGGCAAAGTGGAACTCAGGTCGGTTCAGATATCTTTAGTTCATCTTTCTCCACGAGAATTCCAGAGTAACGCGTATACAAATATGATCTTGCTCAAACTTCGTTAGATATCTAGAATACCACGTATAATTTGTGACCAAAACCAGTGGTCCTTAGCCAGAATGCCGTCGTTCGACATGTAAGTTTTTTAGTGAAGTACAATATCGCTTAACCCTTCAATTACCTTCATAACAAATATAAGTGCTTGGTCATGTGTGAGAATAAAAGTCTAGGTGATCTCGAGAAAGAAAATTATCCTAAGTAAAATAATGTAGGATTTATGACGACTAATATGGAGCAGTGCGATTTGTAGTAAGACCATCAATTTGTCCAGTAGTGCTCATTTCAGTCACTTGGACATGTCCCCCAAATGCGTTTGAGGTGTAAAACTATCCTCCGTCTTTATTGTGCTAGATCCAAGCAAAGAAATGAAAGGAAGGAACTTAGCTTCAACAACTAACACCTCCAGGTTAAACGACATGATAACAACGACAATCCTCTCCAAGCGTTATCCTCAGTCAGTCAACATTTTCGAGATTTCTTTGTCTTTGTCTTACACCATGCTGTCATTTTCAGATAAGAGTAAAACACCGTATAAAGAGTTTCATTTTCAACTTAATTGACGCTCCAATTAAATCTTTTGCTTTTTTTTAACTTTACCTAACAAAACTTAAATTAGCACTGAAGAATTGGACGTTAATTTCTTGAAAGTCTTGTACCTCCCATAATGTTATAATAGGGAGTTTTAGCAAACCAGGACGGCGACGGCGACGAGAGCGACACCAAACAAAACGTTTATGAGCAGAACAATGGTTTTGCACGTGCGTTTTGAATCTTTGTACATTTCTTTGCCGTCCTCTGCAAAACAACAACGTGAAATGACCAAGTTTTACGTATTTTAGAAAACGAGAACCGTAGTGGTTAATTTTTCGTATCTTCTTTTGGAACTGAACACTGTCGGTGCATGTTTAGCCCAAGCAAGTTTTTATACCGATAGGCCCACTGAACAGATTTACACACTTGCGACATTCAAAGGTAAAATACAAATACATTTTTCACAAGGCGTCGTCCCCGCCGTCGCCGTCTTCATTGCTAAAACTCCTTAATGAGTTTATTTGCGAACGACCGATGCATTTTAAGAATTTCGGTGTTGTCGCATCATTTTTAAGCTGGGAAAATTAATCTATGACGTAGTCAGTAACATTAATTTGCAGCTGATTTGCACAGAATTGATTTGGAAGTCGTTTACTTGGTTTACTTGCTTATAATTTGACAATACGTTTGTACAAAACAAAGCCACCTTTGTTATAGCTCTTATGTATCTTTCTATTACCATCACATCCCTGTGTCTATTCAATTATGTCTTTTCATAGCTCCTTTTCCTACAGATTACAGTTGTCGTTGTGAAGCATACTTTGACTACCGCACGATTTTGAGACGTGAGGGAAAACGTGAAATTTTAATTGACAATTGTGCGACAAAAGAATGTTGATCCAGAATAAGTTCTATATAAACAACTGTTTTTGTGAAAAGAATTTAAAAGCTTCCGGAAAGCCTTTAATAACCTACGTCATTTTCCTGTGTTTTTTAAAAAAAACCTGAATTGTTTGGGAGCTGATAATAACGAAATACAAAGTCACGGATACTGAAATGGTTTAGGCAGCCCAAAATTAATTTGCAATTGGAGTGAAAACCTTTACCCTGATAGGTGACACGTAAACAAAGCTGCAAGTTTACTGAATTCAAATGAATCAGAGGAGTGTTATGGGTCACTGGTGAACATCAGTAATTGCTTTTTGATCCTTATAAAATATTTATTAGCAATCGGTGGTTAAATACTCACACGCGCGAGAATAGGCAGAAATCCGGACACTATGGTCCTGCCAAAAACAGCCATGCATACTGGAACAGACAACCCAAAACTTCGAGCAGTGATGCTGAAAAATGTCGCTGGGCTTCACTATATTTATCTCACGACCGAAAAACCGGCAGCAAACACCGACAACCTTTCCGTACCTGCACTGAGAGGTAAATACGACATTTAGTTCCCAGATGGATTTTCCTGTTATAAGTAATACGATGTGTTGTTTTCATTTTCGCATACGTTGTTTCTGATAATCTATTGCTTGTGCTAAAACCAGAAAAAAAAGGTCGTAATAGACACATCCCGAATTTCTCTGTTTGAGTAAATCCTACTTTGTAATAGTTTGCCGTCACCACAATTAAAAACTCGCTGGTTAGTTTTGAAAGCCTTTTTAGAAACTCTGGTGGAATTACACGGATAATAGAACCGCGAAACATTTGGAGGGCAATTAAATTAGTAGAAGAGGGTTTTGTATTTGGAGTCTGCAAAATCGAAGTTTGCATGAAAAGTATAACCATCCATATTTTCCAGACGTAATTGAATTGCAACAATCTATTGGCTGATCTTTGAGTAGTGATCAGATTATTAAACAAAATTCTAAACTTAAGTTCAGTACAGTGTACTATCGTTAAAAATGGACATTTCTCTGTGAAGATGTTATTACAATTCTTTCCTGTGATAAATAACTCTTGGAAGAAATATTTGCAACGTGCTTATTGACATGACTGACCCTGGGCCGGCACTTCTGACAGATTGATTACGTAAATGAAAACTTTAATTGGGGAATACGCATTGTTGCACAATATAAGTTACGTGATGGCCTGAGGTTAACCTTGTCTATAAAACAAGTCAATTATCGTCACCTGAAGTAAATATAAGTACTCATCAGAAGTGAATTACACTTATTTTAGACATAAACCGCAATATACGGAAAGTCGGAAATACGCGGCACTATTTTTATAGAAATTCTGGTCACGATTCTCGTACATATCCATACAACTTGTTTGTTTATTTGTTTAGTTAATCGCCTTGGTGCACTGAGATATTTCGCTCAATTCTTTTTGTTGACCGCACAATGAGCCTCTTTGGTGGTAATCCGAATGAGTCAGTTTTCTTTGTAATAATTCAGAGTACAAAAATGCAATAGAAGGACCTTGTTGGGTAAGGATGGTATGGTGACATAGTATCGTAGCGAAAGACTTTGCCCTAAAATAAGCAACGAGTCCAGGAGATCTCGAGTCTGAAACTATAGTAATTTATTTAACAAACAACAAAGTTCTTAGTAAGACCAATAAAATAAGAATCTACTGGTTTAGGAACATTTTATTATCTGGAGGTTTACGGGACATTCGTTGCAAGTTCCTGTGGTTGAAATTTACTTTTTCCTCAGCTAGCTCCCACTATAAACTTTTGACCATTTTTAGTTGGTCTGTTGCATTTCAGAACGCAGTTTTCACTAGACTACGTGGTAGTAACTATTTCAAACATTTGACAAACAAAAGTAAACTTCAACGATCAAATTAGACAGTAAGATAAAATCTGTGAAGTATATATGAAAAAAACCCCCGTGACCTCGTGACCTACAAATATGAATTATTTTATATATACTTCACATTACTTCACTGCAAGGGAAAATATGAACTCAATAAATTGCCCTCGCTCCCAATGTGTGCCTTCATAGCTCAGTTGGTAGAGCATCGCACCGGTATCGCGGAGGTCACGGGTTCGAATCCCGTTGAAGCCCTGATTTTTTCAGGCTTCTTTCCAATTGCTTAAATTGGAAATTAACTGCGATGATCACTCTTCACATTCAAGATAAGATCTGTTACTAAATACAATACGTTTTTTGCAAATGTTAGTCTTGAAAAATTGGCGGAACTTAATGACAGCATCCGCTAGTTGATGGTTTTCTTATTATCATTACCTACCTAGCAGACACAGATATTGGGCAAGGAAAATTTACATATATTGATTTCTTTAAAAGATAGAATAAGCGACAGTCAGGACAGTGACAGGTGAAGTTAACGCCGGATAATGAGTAGGGTAACCGATTGAAGATCTCTCTTGGGAATTCGACTGTCGAACCTAGCAATAAAAATATGTTACCGAGTTCAATCAAGTTCAAAAAACGATCTTAATTTTGAGGAAAATATGTTCGAAAGAGTTTGCGTTTCTTAACTTTTTTTGAGTTTGACGTACGCAAACTCCATCCACGGATTTAATTCCTTTGACCTTTTGTGTTGATTCATTTATTTAGATTCTGATCGAAGTGAACACCTTAAAGACCTCAGTGACCATTTACCGCAATCAAGCAGGAGTCCGACACCCAAACATGAATTATACAACGGTGAAGAAGCTGTGGAAAGAGACTGTGATCAAACACAGAGTATTTCGCCAGTCAAGATTACCAAGAGTATATCAACATCAACAGAAGATATCGTGTGCGTCATAAAAAAGGAAGATAAATCCACATCAACCGAGGATTTAGAAATCTTCCAGGATAAAACTGCATCCGTCGAAAACTCGGACACCGAGAATAACGACAAAAGCCTGGAGTTTGAGTTCCGCTCTACAAGCCGTAATGATAAGAGTGATAATATATGCGCTGGACCTGAGTACCAAGACACAAATTTGACTGATGCGACAAAGGTTCAGTTTTTGCAAAGTCAGCTTCTCGCCATTCAAACACAGAGTGTTCAAGAAAGAAGAAAATTTAGCGAAACGCGAAGATACTGGACTGATCCTACGATAGCTAATAACATGGGTATGAATGAATTGCAAAGGGCTTCGAGTTCGCCAAGTTTATTAGGTGAGTGATTGCCTCACCTTTCTCCTGCGAGTTAAGTGTCCCTCCTAACAGAGGTTCACCTTGTTAGTGTTAGATGAATCAAATTGCATTTTAATTCTGAAATAGTAACAGCGCACCCTTTGCATTTCCCTGTGACTAGCCCGAGTCTCTTAATTTGTATGTCATCTTTACTTTTACAGACGGATGTGGAGAAAGGACAGCAAAGAATAAGAACCCCAATCGCAAAGATGCTGCGTCCATTCCAAAACGTCGCGTGTCAGATGGAAATACCCCTCTGTCATCTGACTTCATGATACGTTCAAGACCCTCGTCATTCCACGATGCTGAGCTATCTACAGTCCCTGAGGTGACTATATCACCATATGAGGAGAATAATGCGAGTGAAGACAGCTCCAGATCCCCATCTCCCACTTCGAGGGTAAGTTTAAGCTTTTCAGATTGACCTACCTGTAGAAGTGACGGGTTCTTTGATTGCTGTGACTTGGGTCTGTGACACGCAATCAGAAACTACTGGCAGCATCCTCCTCATGCACTGAGAAACTAATCTAAAATCCTGCCGGAAAAAAACACGTTTCGGTACACTTTCTTTGTTGTCTATGAAAACACCAATTTTCCGCACGCCGCCCCACATCTGTTTTAAGGCAGGGAGTCCTTATGCCTCAAACATCTTGTAGAACCTGGAGACTTAAATCTCCGACGCTGCTCAGAGAGCGTGGGGAAAATATCTTCTAAGGGAATTCTTGTGAGAGTACAAATGTACATCATCGGTTATTTTCAGTTTAGACACTGAAATAAGGCTACAAACCAGCCTAGTGTTACTAAACCTTGAAGCTGGGATCGTAACAAAAACACTGATTTTATATAGTTTTCTTTTTCTAATGAAGCAAAGTAAAAACAACCTACACTGGTGACGACCGTGTAAAAACACTAAGGAAAGACAGGGTTTCACAAATCCTTATAGCTTGATACTCCCGTTTTAGTCAAAGTTACCCTGACCAGTAGAATTAAATTTTTCTTCGTTTTAATGAGTTGCTCTTGATTCATCTTACAGCATTCTCAAGATGATCTGGCCTCAAGTTCTTCGTCCCCAACTCCCTCTCAAACAAATGAAGAAGGTCTGGCATCCCAGAGATCACCTTGGTCATCATCTCTGACTCTTGAAGAGGACGCAGTTATCAGGGAGAGGCATCAGGTCAGCCGCAGTGCATTGTGGTACTCACATCCAAAAATAATCACTTTCATAATAAAGCCTTTATACCAACCTTTGCAAGTTGTCAGCTGTAGGGCTCATGTACGTCTCGGTTGAATAGTGTGCATACATATTTCAAGTTTGACGTTTTCGAATAACCATAGGTATGGAATTTTTGGGACGAATGTTTGGCTTTTCTTAAAAGATACAAAGCAGTGAGCGTACGAAGAAAGAACTGGAGGTCTCTTTGTCAAGAATGTGCGATAAATTTACTGCAAAAGCCTTCGTACATTGCGCAGAATATATATTATCTTATCACCAAAGCTGAGTTTCAAAATACTGACTTTTAAGAGATGTGACGATACTCGACTTTATACTTTTTATTTATTTATTAATTTTTTTTTATTTACCATGAAATGATACCTTTATATTTCAGAGAATTCTTTCGGAGGTTCAAGCCACGCCCAGTCCCCGGCCAAGCCCAGAAGGCAGTCCACGGTTGGGCCGAAGGAAACTGGCACACACAGTGTCACTTCCGGTCGAATCCTTTGGACATTACCTGTCCACCATGGGCATACACGCACAGAGTAAAGACAATGAGGAAAATAAGGACGCAAAAAAACCGGTACATAAAATTAATTGTTCTTTGCCAAGCTCAATTCTCCTTGATTATCTCCACAACTAAATTTGTTTAATATCAGTTTTGAGAATTTGGTTGTACACGAAGACGATAGCCCCAAGTTGATGATTTTCAACATTCTCATCACCCATCTGCTTGATAACATTTAGATGTTCTAAGTAGAAACTGGGCATTAATCACGCCCAGGTGAACTTTGTGCTGACGTAAAGGTTAACGTTTTTGCTTAGTGGGAACCTCCCGGCACGACGGGTTTAAGAAAAGAGAATCAAATCAAATTGCATATGGTGCTTGGATATCCAGTACTGTTTTACCAGGATTTAGTTATAAATTCTTTTAGTTGCAATCTGAAATATGATTTGCTAAATAATAACACTGAAAATTTCTACTGATGACGTTCTGAGATGTTGGGAATGAGTTGAGGCGCCACGCACCTCTCGTAAGGTCTAACAGGATTGGCCGAGAAAACAATAGAATAAACAACAGAAACAATGGCCCTAGTCCTGAAAACAATAGAGGTGGATGATTCCGGGAGCAAATAAAATTAGAGGTTCCGAAGAGGTGCATGACTACTGAATGAGTTGGACATTGTTTAAGACAGTAATGTTGGTGAGTTAATCGACTTATCATTCTCTTGTTCCGTATAGAACCGTTTGAGAAGAAAGTCGATCGACGACGACGAAATTTATGTCAAGAAACACCGCCAAACTTCGGTGTCACTGGTAAGAAAAGCCTCTATCGTTCAGTGTTGGACATAAATCACCTTTAAAGTAACCCCTCTCAAATGAATGACTTTTTTTCAGAAATTTGAAGGAGATATCGAAAGAGAAAATGCTGAGAGCCTGGCTGCCGACATTGCAGAATTCCTGAACAACCGCAGACAGAGATCTCGAGCAGGCACTATGCCGGTAAACATTGATCCTATCTATTATAAAACGTTTTTTTAAATTGTCAATCTATCGCACGCTTTTAGCTCGTAAAGTAACAGTTTTTTAAGAGCCGAGACACCTGTAGTCTCCTCCGCAGCCGTTTTTTGGATGTCATGCAACGCGTGACATCCCAAAAAACGGCTGCGGAGGAGACTAGGACACCTGAATACTGAAAAAATGTTTTTGTTTTTTCAGAGTGAGCAAACGATCGATGAAAACCCAAAAGAAGAAACGATGGCCGGCGAAGAAGAGTACGTAATGACTGAGTTTTCTCTTTACTCTTTTGATGTACCTGTGTATCAAACACCTAAGGAGTATAAACGAGTTTAGACAAATGTAATTAAGCTCACACTTTGGTTTATTCTCAGTGACTCCGTGTTTACACATCATCGGACAACGCGCCAACGACGAGGGTCCGCTGTCGTGTCTATGCCTGGGGACCATTACCAGATGGACCTTCACGTGCTTGGTGTTCAGGGAGAGCAAATGGGTAAGAACAGGTCGTGTTTTTTTGTGAATACAGTGGCAGATCCAGACCCTTAGCTAAGGGGGGGGGATCTTGATTCACTTCCCCTGCTGGCCTTTTTCCCTTCTGTCATTTCTTCTTTTTTTGCTAAAATAAGGCGGGAGGGGGGCTCCGCTAGATCCCCCACATCCCCCACTGGAATAGCAGTTTTTGATTCGAAAGATATATAACGGATTTTGTTTTTCTTTTTGATCTCGTTGCTTTTTGACGGTCATCCTCAGGTTTTTCACCGACCGAACCGCCAAGCTACGCAGGTTAGCTTTGGGCTTGCAGCTGTGATCGTTCAGTTGGCAAACAAACTCAGGTTAATCTTAAAATTATAAAATAAATATAACTAAAAAACAAGGACGAGAGAAGACAGCAACCAGTTAAATAATAATTAAAAAAACATTTGCTGATTCCTTGAGTAGATGAATGCTTCCAATACAAGTGAAATCAAATTATTGTTTTTCTATGAATGGATTGCAATATTTGTACAACTGGCCCCGGTTGTTCAAAGGCTGGATAACGCTATCCACCGGATAAATCACTATCCAATGGATAAGACCTGACAAAACAAACCACGCTATACACTGGATAGTGATTTATCCGGTGGATAGCGTTATCCACTTTTCGAACAACTGGGGCCAGAATTATAGCTGCACACTATCCCAATAAGTTATTATTATCTAAGCTCCACGTTTTTAAATTAAAATCTGAAATTTCGGTCAATCTAGAAATCGGTTACAAAACAAATGCTTGAACTAACAAGTACAGGGAAAAATTTTTCCTTGAGGAGATCAATACCGCCAAACAACGGATGGGAATGACCGGAAACAGGCACATGATCCATATTTGGCATATTTAGCGCGGAAGGTTGACAATTCTTAACTCGTACTTACGTTTAAACACGTTTTTTTACATTTTTGCATACTTTTAGTCTGAAGTTTGATTTAAGTTCTGAAAGTGAAGAAGTAAGACTTGAAAAGAATTGAGCAGCTTGATTATGCAACGTTCTTCCGCGGCAATTGCGGAAAACCTTGCAAAGTTCAAGAATTTATGGAATGTTTCTTTGTGCCGCAGTCAATAAACTGCTGGAGAAAACCGCAAGGACAAAAACGATGGCTTTTAACGTGTTAAAACGTTCATTTTTAACCATTCTCGCTCACATAAGTTACCCTAGCTTAATCACCTTGTAAATGATAATTTGCAGTCTTTGTTTTATTGATGTTTTGTACCTTAAAAAGTAATTTATGGTTGCATGACAGTATGCCCTTAAAGCTGATAAAAATGGTTAAGTGTCTGGTCATGTGTGATAACCTCCAGAACTTTCTTTGTTCAGTATATTTTGTTTTATTTTATTGTCTTTCATTCATGCCCCGTGTTCGGTTCCGGGACACATTTTCAAACAGTTGTTCTACTTAAGCCAAGATTAACAGATTGCAGGTGCTTTGAAAATCGAACATGCGCGAGAAGAGTTTGTAGGGTTTGGAAAATTTCAGTTGAAAGTTTCCGCTTATTTTGTCATGAAACAGACACAAAAGAACAGTGATTTGTCGTACCTTTGTAGCGAATTGTAGCGAGTTTACTTACTGCCAAGAATATGCCATTGATGTGCGGTACGGGCAGAATAATTTGAGGCGCTGTTTTGGTTTCAAAGAGAGTGTTTGATAGTTTAGTTATATCCTTTGTTATTTTTTATTTTTTTACAGAAGGAAAGCAATTAAGCGTCATCCGAGAGAAGAAAGAGCTCTCTGGCTCATCGACTTCACTCAACAGTATAGGTAAACAAAACAAACTGTTAAGTAGAATGTAATCACAGTTTGTAATATGTGTTTGAAGCCATGGCTGCTTTACAAAAGGTTGCTAGTTTCAACTGAACATTGCCGAAGTTTCACTCCGAGCGAGGCACGATTCGGACGCTCGAGACCTCTCGGCTTTCCGAAGTCTTTCAACGTGGGCGAACAAATTCGGCAACTTTCTGTCAAATGACCAGCTTTATTCTAACCTCTGTCTGATTTGTTCTTAGATCCTGAAAAGCGATCAAGATGGTCAATTCTCAGACGGAATAAAAAGATGGTGAGTGCAAATTTAATTCCTCTCGGTTTTCGTGACATTAGTTATATTGTTATTCAGTTCGCTCAACGAGTTTTGTTTTCTGTTTATTACAATAGCTGTTACTGAAAGAGAAAGCCAGGCAAGGTGAAGATTTCAAAGAAAGCTTGGCCCGCATAAGGGAGACTCCTAAAGCAATCGTGAAACATGAACTGTCCGAGTTTAAGGTGAATAATTATGTACATCGGATCACTTCATTATTGTGATCATAATATCATTAAAGGGGCACTCGTCTTTTTTGGAAGCTCAAAGACCTCCACAGACCATGGGAAAAACCAGCAATATTAGTTAGATTGTTTTAGAGTGGTGTTAGGAAGTAAGGTTGAATAACGAAAAAGAACCATGAAATGAACTAAAATGTGGGCAATACTGAAGACTTAAAAGGCACCTAACTACGTCGGAACTGATAGAGTTTGTTTGAAATACCGTTGAAATCATTCAAAATTTGTTCTCATTATATAACACGGAAATCCAGTAAGAACTGCTTTTGTTTTATTAGTTATCTGAAGTTAAGCAGGTTTATATACACTCTATATTTCGCGGTAAAATTTTTTGAATGTATAATAGTTGAGCGGATACTCGGCGAAACGGCTTATTTGTTTTGGGGGCGTTTTTCCGGATTTTTTTTCATATTTAACCGGATCATTTAGTATTTAAGTAGATCAATCACTGGCTTTACTCAGGCTTCATAGCGATAGTTCCGCACTCGACAACAAGAAGTAGAACTACAAAAGACTTTGGACTCAAGAGGATTACAGCTGTTTCGTGAAATCTAAAATGCTCTTTTTGTTCGTGGAGCGAGATTCCACAACGGTTTATGGGCTCATTTGTTTCGTCGATGTTTGGAATGTTTAAAAAGAATAACAAAAGAGTGGGGATTAGAGAACTATCTAAAAATAGGGGAAGGAAGGGAAGATTTATTATAAATTCGAACTGTTAGGTGGTGATCAATTCATTGACAAAGACTGTTGCTAAGTTGAAGTACTCTCGTGAGAGATTCCTCTCTTGGCAGTTTTTGAATTCTTAGTTCTTTTTTCTGATTTCTTATGACATTTCATAAATGTTTAACATCACTTGTCATCAAACCGGTAGACATTCATTGAAGAGAATTCCGTGAAAGGGAAAATGAGAGTCATGGCTTTTGTCTAATGAAAATCATATTCTACAATTCTTTTTATCTTTTACAGAATAGTCACTGGACTCTACTTATGGGACAGAGCCTGGAGAGAAGTCCGAGAAGACCTCGATCTGAAACGACACTGTCTGATCACGAGACCAAAAGACGCGAGGCAGTGTGGGAACTGTTTCATAGCGAGGTTGTTTACCTGATGAGTCATCTGTTGGTTCTTAAAGAGGTAGGGATCGGATGGTTACCGAGGATTTTTGATCAAATGCCAACGATGTCTAGAATACACCTCTACAGCTTGAATAACGCTAGGAGTATCACTTTATGTTTTATATTTTATCTTAACAGAGCTTCTGTTGATGGCAGTTTGCATTGTGCAATGACCGAGTTTTCTGTATAAGTAAATGTTAATTCGTTATATCGAAAAATATTTTATGTTGTCCCACAGATGGATAAAGAGGAAATTCAATTGCACAATTGTGAGGCAGTTCAGTTGACCACTTTTGAAAAAACATTTGAAAAAACATTTGGAAGCTTTGAGTTTACAATTCGTTTATTCCTCAAACCAGTAGTTTTGTTTATCCTTCAGTAAAGGACTTCAAGTTTGCTAGGGCGTTTCCCAAGTCTCTGTTAGTATAACAGTTTGAAGTTAAGCACAGTGCTCGAGTCTCTCCATATATACTCTGTCGTTTATTTGTCTTTCGCTAACTGTTTCTTCAACTTGACTGCATGGTTAGGTGTTCCTTGAACCTTTGAAAGAGATTCAACAAATGGGACATTTGCAACATGTGGATGGCAACAAAATCTTCTGTAATCTTGAAGAACTCTGTGAGGTAATGCAAAGCAAACATAGCCGGGTAGAACTCTTGCTGTTTAACTATTATTTCTAAAAACACTGCGCCCATTTTGTCAAACAGCGTACTACTAAACAAAAACTAAAGACAAATTGTCATAGTGCCTTGCTTTGGTCAGTCGTGTCGCAACAATTTCACTTAAATGCACTACGAACTGCAAAGGTGTTATGCGGAATTTTTCGCCTAAGTATTAGGAAGTCAGGCAAATAGAATATTTGATTAGGCTGTGTCATTCAAATGTTAAGTACTGTATCTAGCATTGTACACTTATCTCTTACTTCTGTTACTTTGTAGGTTAGCACGAGATTTGCAAAGAATCTCCTGCAAGTGTTTCAAAGCGAGCAACCCACACAGTTTGGAAGTACTGCATCAGTTGTCTCTGCTTTTACTGAAGTAAGTATATTCCTTGTTACTCTAGACTGTTCAGCCTCTCTAAATTTCCGCACACGAAATAAAAAGCGAGCGAAACGGGCGGGAAGGACACGGTGGCGGGGTTGGGAGTGGGGTTTCCGAGCGCAGCAGATTTTTCTCGGTCGTCCCCTCCTACCCAGGCAAGTTTTCCGTTTTGCGCTGGGGTCCAGTTCTATCGTGATTCTATCCGCGCGTTCAACGCCGAATAAATATACTAGAAATTAGCATAAATCTACTAGCGTTCTTTCACGAATGCCGTTCTCTGATTGACTGAGATTCGCTACTCACTATCATGTGATAGATAGTGAGTACCGTAGAAGTGTACTCTTGTCGGCAAAATAAAGGCCGTTTCTTGGCATTTTCGGAGTGCCTGTAAACAAGTTTTGAACGAATAGTAGATTTATACTAAAACAATTAGATTATTCGCTCTCGATTTCTATGCGTGATAGTTGACTCGCGATAGAAATCTCGAGCTCATAATCCAATTGTTAAATAGAACAGTCCATTATTATTCTTTCTCTTGTATGCACCCTGGTACATCTCTCTCTATGACTGACCGCTTCTGTCTTGTTGTTTCTGTTTTTCAGTTCAGTCGTAAGGTTCACCCTCAGTATCAGAGATATTGTTTGAATTACTCTAAAGCTCTTAGTTATTTGGACTCACTGAAAAAGGATGAGGACTTCCACGAGTTTATTAAGGTAATATTATACTATTATGTTTTATATCACAATTTGTTTTTCACAGCATTTTTTGTATCGTAAGATTACATGGCAGATAAGCATCCAAAAAATCTAAGTGCAATTGACAACACTTGGCCCGAAAAAAAAATGGAAGATAGTAGTGGACGCCCTGTGTCCACCATGAAACAAAGAGAATTTGTGATGATCATGACGATGATTTGTCAAAACCCTCGCTTAAGCTAAAACCTCCTTTAGCATCGGTCGTGGACGGCTTCCAACCTGGCCGTTGTAATGTTTACGAAAACTAAGCTGTCTCCACTTGTAAGCCGTTTCTCCTTTTGTCTGGGTTTGATCTTTCGGATGTTAAACTAAATTCTTCACCCCTTTAATTACTTTTAGAAAGCGAGCGAAAGGAAGGGAAGAAAATTTGAGGAAACATGAATTATAGGTTAACTGGAACGTTTACCAGGAAGGCAGTCGCGATACGTTCCTCTACTGTTTATGCTTCTATTTTCATAGTTGCTGTTGATCTCCTATATTTTTCTAGTGGTGTGAGTCTAATGCTAGATGTAACAGACTTCAAATCACCGACCTCTTAGTGGCGCCACTACAACATCTTACCAAGTATCCACTGCTACTCAAGGTAAAACTTCACTACAAACGGAGGAATTTAGATATTGCTATAATTTTGCAACAATTTAGTAACAGTTGAATCCACGATAACAGCAATAAACAGCAAAGATAAGAAATTGCCTTGAGGAACTTGCAAATCACATAACAGGGTGAAACAGTGGTAAAAGAGAGAAGTTTTTCGTCTAAAGAGATTCTACTTTAATTTCAGAACATCAGAAAACGAACTGCTGAAGGCGATGAACAACAGAGTTCTCTGTCCTCCATCATTAAGGGTGTAGAGCTTTCAATACGTAAGTGAAGATACTTATCTGTTGATGATTACTTTTGCGTTATTAAAGTGACTGAAGCGTTTAAAGAATGTCAGACATGTCATATAAATATTTTGATTTTCCACAGAGGAACTGGAAGGTAAAGTGAAGTCTCGGGCAAACTACGAAAGGCTACAAGAGCTTCAAAGTACATTAGTTTGGCCCTCTATTACTGAACTGGATCCGAAGACCTATGTACCCGAAGTAAGGGATTATGTAATGTCCTTTGATTGGATGCTCAGTCGTCAATTATCGTCCTTTCCAGTCTCCCACTCGTGCTAACGGAGAACTTTTGTTCATGAAAAAATTCAATGATTTTTTTTCTTTCTTTTAATTTGCAAGAAGTTTCTGTTAGGAGATGATAACATCGCGCACTGATTTTAACGCTGCTATCTTGTCAAATCTATTACTGAAGATTGGTAATTTCTAACAATCAGTAGTCAGTCACCTAAACGTCTGACTTTCAGTTTCTATTGGACCCTAAAATACAATCGAGTGAAACGTTCTGAAAGGTTGAGACCTGTCACTCGTTTGTCCTCCATTTCGATCAATTAAAATTTTATTGTTACTGACATTTTTTTCTTTTTTGTTTCTACAGTTTCTGAGAGGTATATTAACCAAACAGCCGTGCGAGAGTCTATTAGCCAGTCCTAAAAGGCAACTGCTGCATGAGGGACCACTAACTTTGCTAGGTAAGCCATAGCTCGCTTTTGCGTACAGTATGTTTTGTAAAATCCTCAGCATGTCACACACAGCATGTCAGGATGACATCGCGTTTTTGGCAAGTCTTTTTTATCAAAGGAATCTACTGATCCAAACAGTCCACCAAATGACCAGGAAGTTCTTTTTAGCTAAATGACTTTCAGTTCAATGACTTTCTCGCAGCGACTCACAACTAATCTGCAATGTTTGCTTTAATTTTCAGAAAATGCTAAAGTCGATGTGTACGCCTTTCTTTTCGATGATATGCTTCTTCTCACAAGATTCCGAAAGCTGCCGCCAAAGATGAACAAGGTATGAATGTGGACTAAACATTCGTTTGAGATTTTTGTAGTTTCATAAGGATGCTATTACTTCTATGCCACATATTGGCGACTTAAATATAAATTAGTATCACACAACCAGTGGACTAATGCAAATCCCGAATTTTGATTGGCTCCGTTACTAGAGGACTATTAGTAATAGTCATCGAGTAACGAAGTTCGCCGGTTTTTCTTTCGTTTTTTCCCAAATAAATATATCTTCAACTTGCATTTGCTAACTTTATTATTGCCTTTTTTTGTCTGACTAGTTGGATGATACTAAAACAAATAGACTCTTCGCCCTCAGGGGCCACGGGCCAATAGCCCATTCCGTGGCTTCGCCTCAAGGGCTATTGACTCGTAGCCCTTTCGGGCTACGGGCTACGGGTCTAATTGTTAATTAATCCACGTTAAACGCTGGTTCCGATACATCACACGAAGGGAGAAGCCCTATATTTCGTGCCGTAAAACTGTTTCTGTAAGCCGGTACTTTGTTAGTTCTTATTAGAAATAGTGAGGGATAAAGGAATGTGGTTTGAGAGACTAATCATTATAAAAGAGTTGCAGCTTTTAGACACTTCAGCGAATATTTCATATTCATAGAGATGGGAAAGACAACAAACCTCTGCACTAATCTCCGGGTGATAAACCCCACAAACTCTGTATTTATTTCTCAGAGCCTCGTTCTGAGGTCTTTTGGTTTAGGCTGAATTTTAAAATATCAAAATTGGTCTATTTGCGTTTATGATCTCTTCTTTCAACTGAATTTATACTAGATGGTAAAATTCTATTACTTGTCTAATTTGAAGGCATATTCTGAGTTTCAGAAAGAAATTTTAATAACTTGTTAACTAGTGCTGTTGATTTTGTTGTCGCTGTGAACTGATAATTAAAGCGTCCTTCATTTGTATAGAAACTCAACCTGGCCGGAATGACAGAAAGTCCCCCGCCTACCCCTCCCGTGGTCAGACGTAGCATGTCTGGAGCCCAGTACACAGTCTATAAGCAGGTATTTACATGACTGCGCTTACAATTTAGCCATGAAAGAGAGGACCACTCTGATTGGTAGAGTAAGATTCAAGTCCGTAGAGCTTCCTTTGCTAAATACTAAGTGTTCGTAGATATGAAGCAGCTATATTTTGTTGTATTTGCAGCCAATACCGCTGGATAGGTTCATCATTATTGATGCCGACGCCACACATGCAGGTATGTTAGCCTTTTTTATAAGCTGAAAAAGAAATTATCGCATGGTTAATCTCTGGAATAAATTAGTCGTAAACAAGATAGTTTATGGTGGGTTTACGCAGGTCACTGACAAAGTACGTGCTGCGGACCTATACATAGCAACACTTGTCCACGATCTAACTAAGAATACAATGCCTTTTAAACAGTCCTAATGGAAATTTTTGATGTGTTTTATTTAGGAAGCACGTTAAAGAACTCGTTCATAATCATCCATTACAGCAGATTCAAACAAACTGTTGGTCTGTTCACGCTTCAAGCACCATCACAGAACCTCAAGGTAACGTTTTATGGTCGAGCTGTCACACTTCTTATGCCAGCCTGTCGTCATAAAGATTCTTCTGGTTGCTAAGCATTTTCCTTATAAAAAAAATGATGGCTTTATCAGGGCTTCTTGATCGGGATTGTGACCATAGAAAGTCCATATACTCTAGCTATAGGATAATTATTCTGATTAATGACTTAAATGATATTCAACTCAAAAGTGACTAAAACTTGGTAAATCATTACTGAGGTTGCTAACACGCACTCATCGTGACTGATTCATAAATTCGGAATGTGTTTCTTAGAAGACAACTCCCTATAATTCTGATAATTCCTTGGCAATGTAGAAATCAGTAAACGATAGGTGACTTCACACCGTATTCCACTGTATACCCATTACAGAACGGGGTGGGAAATCTTTTTGTTTGGGAAATGAAGCCTTTCTTTTTACACAATGGTATGTTTTAACTTACAGGAGACTTGGACAAGCACGTTAAAAGCGGCCCAGAGTAGATGGTCAGAGGCAGTAGCGCTAGAACTAGCAGCTGAAACAGAAAAGATGAGCGCTCTTCAAAACGTGAACGAGGGAGAAATCGAACAAGATTCTGGTCCCAAATCACCAGATGATACAGTCATGAGTCAAACTCAGATGCTCTCTTATTACAAACCAATTGAATCAACGTGTTGACGAAATGCTAGCCATTTGCAGTGGGTTTTCATTGCAAATTCTGGATGTTAGCAACTTTTAATTGCACCATTGAATTGAGCTTGGTGTAACTGCCTTAAAAGAACCGTTCAGTGGCTCCGCCATGAAGTAAAAGGTGAATAAAGATACAGATGTCAAGCCAAAAGAGCTTTTCCAGCTGGTCGTCAACAGAACCATAAAGGAATCCGTTGATGCGTTGTTTTTCATTGTACCATGTCCTGTTGAGCTATTTCTGAAATGGCAAGAGTTTTTTTGTATCAATCACAAGCGAGGTGTTACGTTACGTTACGTAACGTTATGCATTTGTCCTCTTTGTAACCACTTTGTAACTTATAAAACGAGCAAGACTCGTGCAGTGATACTTTAACATAAGGATGACTATTTTATGTGCATAACTGAAAAGTATCTGGGATGAGAAATTAACTTGATTATGCGCAATGTGTTAAATCATTGCAGAGGCTTTCAGGGGGGCGAGAGAGCAAATACTTTCAGGTGCAAGATTGTAATATTAAGAGGAAGTGAAATTGTAAATAGAGAGAGCGAAAATTGCGAAAATACTACTGGGGAAAAATTCTCAAGTTACCGTTTTAGCGTTTCTGTTATTAGTACAATTCAGGAATGCAAAGTTAAGGAGATTAAATGTTCTCTATTGTAACATAGTAAAGACTGGGCGGAAACATTAAAACCCTTGTTTAAATACGAGAAAACAACTTGTTAAAACACTTTTCAAGTGTTAGGCGTTTTGATATTTATAAACTGTGTGACAGAGCGAGAAATCATATGTACATATATATATATTAGAACTAGAAAACGCGCGCGTTTACAAACCTGATTCAAATAGGAGAGAAAAAGAGATCAAGTTTTACTGTCTCGACTTAATACAGATGTTCGAGTTCTTGTTGCGTTATTGACCGTAAGCCAGTGGGTTGTGAGAATTTGATGAATGATAGTCTTAGATAGAAGTTATTTATTTTCATCTTTCGCGACAAACTACATTGTACAGTTAAATGACATCCGTTATATTTTAGAGGGTAGTATGCTTTTCCATAGTTTTCATGTTGTAGCGCAAAAGAAAAAAACAGATTGTTTGACGTGTGTTATTAAGGATAAAAGATAAGAAAAAAGAGAATAAAATAACACGAATACAATCTGTGTTTTGACTCTTGGTTCATTTTCAGGTCACATTTGCGGGAGAAAATCTCACCTCTATTTAACAATCAGATTATGAGGTGAGTTTTATATTGCGTGATACTTGATGAGGCAAAGTAACAACAGAACTTATAGTAGTGCGTCGCTTAGCCAATAAAACAACAGCATTTGTGATAGAACTCTAGTAGATCTATACTGTAAAAGTCCACTAAATCAGAGTTCTATCACAAATGGCGTTTTCTGATTGGTTATGCTACTCATTATCTCTTCTGTGATAGATAGTGGGTAGCGTAGCAGTGTGTCCCTGTTAAATAGCGGTTGCTTCTTGGCGTTTTCGAAGTGTCTGTGAAGAGGATTAAGATAAAGTTCTGAAGGCCTAGTAGATTTATACTAAAACAATTGGATTATTCGCTCTCGATTTCTATGCGTGACAGTTGACTCGGACTGCGTCCTCGTCAACTATCATGTGATAGAAATCTCGAGCTCATAATCTAATTGTCTATTTGTAAAATTCTACTAGTGTACCAATGTAAATTGTGTAACATGATTGGGTAAACCGATACACACTAACAGCCATTAGTGTGGTCGACAAAATTGCAATGTCTCCTCGTTTCTCCGAAGCTATGAAAGAACATTTAAAAAGAAATGAATAAACAAATTTCATGAGAAGACTAAAAGGAGGGCATTTATGGTTTTCTGAATTAAAAACGCTCAATAGTTTTGAAAGGAACTCTCAAGACAATTAAGGCATGGCTCTCACCTTATTGCACCAAAAAATAGCGGGCTGGTGTATTTTTGCAGGCTATAACCACACTAAACCAAAATTTTTACAGACTAATAGATTTGCAAATTACGTCATATTTGTCGGGACGATGTATGCAAATTAGGTCACGTGAGTTGTTACGGCCGACAAAACTTTCACTCTAAATGGCATCGGTTAACACCAACAGTCATTTGACTAGAATCCACCTAGATAACAAGGTAATTAACAAGATAGATCTGTGTACGGACTATGTTAAATATTACATTAATTTTGAAAATAAACAGTATTTTGTACTAGTGTCCAGTCTCCCAGTAAAAGTGATTTTTTATCATTAATTTTTCTTTTCAAAATTGTTAACAAGTCCGGGCACAGAAACGAAGTACTTAATAGACTTAGTATTTTAAAGCTAACGCGAGCTTCCTAGATGCTGTAAAAAGTGGTGTATGGTGATCCATCAACGCCATAGAAAAAATTCCTTTATTTTTGAAAGTAACATCTTAAATATTCCTGTTTTTGGGTCATTTCGACTTAAGGAGAATGAGAAAACAAACAGCGGTTACACAACAAATAAGTTATATTTGTAAAGTTCCTTGATTCCAAGCTCAGCAAGCTCATTGTTGTCTAGCTAGTTTTTAATACCTCGCTTTAGTTTTAGTCTAGTTTTTAAGTCTTTAGAGGCGGATCTAGGGGTGGGGCCCGGGGGCGGGCCCCTCCTTATTTTGGGTAACAAAAGAAGAAATGACTGAAAGGAAAAAGGCCAGCAGGGCAAGTAAATCAAGACCGCCCCCCCCCCCCCCCTTAGCTCAAGTTCTGGATCCGCCACTCGTCTTGTCATATTTTCTAACCGTCACTTCTGAAGATGTATGTTGTTCTATACGAAACGTCAAGTTGAATATACCATGCGAAACTATGTTGTAACCGCTGTTTGTTTTCTCCTTCTCCTCAAATTTCAAAAGTACGCGTTTTTAATATCATTTTGCTATTTTGATTTTTTTTAATTATTGAAAACTAAATAAAATGAAAAAATGCATAAAATTAGAAAATGATTTGAAAAAGTAAATAATTATTGTTTCAGTGCGGCAGACAGCAAACGGCTAAGACTACCTCTGATTTTCTGTTCTTGTCTTGTAGTCCTTAAATAAATCATACAAAAATAGAAAAGTGTCTCTTTCTATCCCCTGCAAATAGAAATAATTTGATTCTACTGTACAGAAAGCTGAAGACAGAGGGCAAAAGGTTTGCCCAGCAACGACATAGACCACAATGCATCGCGAGCAAACGTATGATATCCCATAATCCCTAAGAAAATCGCCGCGGGAAGATGTAGAACTATTGTAGACAGCTAGAGAACGACCTGAAGCCTGAAGGAGCAGGTTAGCCGTAACCTGGAGCAATCAAGAATAGCGGACTTAAATAGAGTCAAATATCCGATGTATTCTTGGAGCCTGGCGATCTATCTCGCCGTCTCCATCATTTTGGGATCAGATACACCCAACACTGATAAGTCTGCCGACATAGACGAGGTGAAAGAGGATGTCGAGAAAGAAATGAAAGGGCCAGGAAGGTTATTGGCTTACTGCTCAGTACACAAGAAGGTTCGAGAAGTTCACGGACTCAAGGTCCCAAGACATCTGGTGTATGATGTTATGACGGACGTAAATCCGGAAGTTGACGGTGAGGCGATGCACTTTTCTACCTAAATGTATCAGACTATTCCGAAATGATAATGGTAATCGGACTGAGTGGAGTCCAATTCGGTCTGTAATCATACGAGTGATTAAAAAAATCGGACGACCTTAAGGAGTATGATTATGGACTGAATTGGACAACACGATGTCATTAATTAGTCATAATAATTACAATTTTCCACAAATGTTAAAGTTCCATTGAAGAAGAGCTTTTAATAGTCATTTTTAAATGTTATAATTAAAACTATGGAGATTATCTTGCAAAGTGGCTGTTAAGTTCTCTTCAAAACAGTCACCGAAGACTAAATCTCCACAATTTACAAAGTCAGTCTCTTGAATTACACTGTAGTTACTATAGTGATTGTAATCAGGAAAGTTGGAAAGACTGACCCCCACTCCACGGACTAACCTACGGACTACCCTCACAGACTTCCCTAAATAAACCAAATTTATGTTTACGGGGAAAAGAGAGACAAGAAGCCTACCTGCTCCACTTACACGATCATAACTACTATGAAACACGGCTGCCATTTTCTTTTCACTGACTTCCGCAATCCAGTCTTTTTTCATTTTCACTCTATTCTTCATTGGCCAAATGCGAAAACCCTGTTTTCTGAATGGTCTGTTGATTCAAGTGTTTGCCATCAACATTGGCATTTGCTGAGAAGCTGCTCTTTTGAACCTTCCTTACATCGAGAAATTGAGATCATCGAAGATGATGCCCCGACATCACAAACAGGTGAACTAAAAAAAAATTATGATATTTTTAGCAAATGTTACAGTAATGTTGATGGCAAACACTTGAGGCAGATTAAATAGATTTATATTCAACAGTGCTTACTGATCAAAACATGTTTTGGTTGGTGGCCGATTAAGAAATGGGGCAAATATGAAAAAAGACTGTTTTTCATAGAATTATGATTGTGTAGGTGGAGCAGGTAGGCTTCTTGTCTCTCTTTCCCCTATAAATGTAAATTTGGTTGTTCATTTAGGGTAGTCTGCGGAGTAGTCCATAGGGTAGTCCATAGGGTAGTCCGTGGGGATAGTCCATAGGGTAGTCTGTGGGGTAGTCCATAGGGTAGTCTGTGGGGTAGTCCGTAGGGTAGTCTGTGGGGTAGTCCGTAGGGTAGTCTGTGGGGTAGTCCATAGGGTAGTCTGTGGGGGTAGTCCATAGGGTAGTCTGCGGAGTGGGGGTCAGTGGGTAGTCTGTGGAGCGGTGGTCAGTCTTTTCAACTTTCCCATTGCAAGCCTGCAAATAACAGTTGGTCATCGGACAAATGTCCAGTAAATTTTAGCTTTTGACTGGCAAAAGCTTAGCCTGGTCGGACATCATGACCGTGCATATCTGTAGCCCAAATATCTGGAGAATATGGAAAATTTTATTTATTACTCAGTTCACAATATTACGCAAAAGGTAGTTTTGTGTTTCGTTTCCATAGTCTTATGCATCTACACAATCAAACTTTTTACGCAATCGTGGACACACGAAAGCAAAACATTTGTAAAATCAATTGAAACAAATTAGAACCTGCCACATACCGTTTCGCCTCAGTCAAGGCTGCTGCCTAACGGGAGCCCGGTTGCCCGAGGTACGTACATGTAAGTTGTGAGTGCAGGCGACTAAGTTTTGTTCAAGGAGCCCGAGTGGGCGCCTAAACATGGAGTTTTCATTCCCATCTTGTTTGTCCGAAGACTTCAATCTTCTCATGAAATCGGTCAAAAAATCATTTACACACTAAATTAAACGAAAAAAGTAGCTACTCTGGTCCTATTTTGCTTTTATCACGAGAGATAAGGACCAAAACACAGCAACAAAGTCTCCCTCCGCTAACAACACAGCCGAAACCAGCCATGTTTGAAAATCGCCACATAATGCATTGCAAGCTTAGTATTCAACAAATATACATCTTGTATGTCAGTGGATTGTGTCTCTGTCAATGCCTTACAGATTCCAGTTGCAAAGTAACTCCTTTTATAGCCTGCCTAGCAAGCGTTTCTGTGGAGTACAAATAACGCCCAAAACGAGTACAAATATCACGCGATATTTGTACTCCAGAGGACCGGTCAGACAGGTTTCCTGCCATTGACCAATCAGTTAGCTAGATTTCCCGCGCCAATTTCGTTCCGCTTCGCATACTTCTGTCATGCAGTTGCCTGTAAATAAATATTCAAGAAGTTCTCCCCCACGGACATAACAATTTGGCGTGTTGGATAAAAAATCTCTTATTAGACGTTTTGTTGTGTAGTGTCCGGCCACCATGTTGGTGTTCCTTTGAGGTACACCGTACACCAACATGGTGGCTCCATACTGGGCTCTGTAACTTTGTGCAAAACATTTCAACAAGTATTTGAGGATCGGTAAAACATACAGACCTAAAAGTTGGAGATGTGTCTTAAATTATTTATCTCCTATAACCTTATGATTTCTTGAGTTTATTGACTGAATGGTTTTCGAATTATTTTTTAATTGCATGACAGTGCAACCCAAGAGTGCAAAACTCAAAAACCAAAGCAGCAATATATATTTTTGTTAAAAAAACACAAAAAACTGTAGCACTTGCATGATTTCACCAATACTTGAATTTGTTTAAATTGTAATCTAAACTCCAATTAAAAAAATTGAGATGTGTCCAAATGTGTCAATGGATCGCTCTCTCTGAAACCAATTTAATTTCTTCATACTGATTTACATTTTTGTCCGACCAGACTGGCTTCTTGTCTGGTCTTCTTGTCTGGCCTGACAAATGACCTGCCCATTGGCAAAAATTATTTGCAGGCTTGCATTGCAATCAATGTTGTGATTGGTGGATTTAATTTAATTTGATTGGCTCATGTAACTGTCCGATTACAGTTGTCCGATAACAGCCAACTGTCCGATTACAAATTTGCAGATTAATTGGAGCAAAACACAACAGTTTATGCACCAATCACATTTAAGTAAATTGTACATGTAAGTGTTATGATTAATAACAGTACGACTCACTGATTGTTTGAGAATTGGTAGCAAAATTCAACATATTTGTGTCTATGAAATAAATCAAGGAGCAATTGCAGAATGCAGGGCCACTTTGGACCACCTGTTTTACATGTGTAAAGATCTTTTGAACAACGAAGTATAAGACAATAGGCACTTTTGTGATTCAATGAGACGTAAATAAGTGGCCCTGTATTCTGTAGTTTAATCAAAAATGGGAAGCAGCGGGGAAACAATATTAAATGCCACACTAATATTTTTGCTCAAATTTGTTCAGTTTTCTTGAGACGTTTTGGCATCCCCACATTCTGGATGAGTGTTTTAAAGTGTTTTATTTGCCTAATTTTTTCAGTTCAGATTCTATCATGGAAAATACCAGAATGGCTGTAGTGAAGTTTGAGCGAAAAAGCTCAATGACATCAGTTACTTAGGTGAGAAAATCTTGTAATATCTTTATTAAATAGATACTTCTACTAACACTGTTTGACATCTGTTCAGTTCTGTTCCCAGCCACAATTTAAGTAACTGTTTTAAACTTGACTACTGTAGCTTGTAGCATAAAGCCCAACCTTACCGGACTTTTGCTTGCTTGGTTCTTGAGGCCTACTCCATCCTGAAGGAGTGTAAACATTAGTCTTCACCAATTTGAAGTCAGCTATGTTTTTTTACATTGTACATAATATTGTACTGTGCAGCACATGTACCTGATGAGCTCAAAGTCACCAAGGAATTAATAAAGACAACTTAGATGCACTTGCTTACATATCTTTTTAGCAAGCTTCCTCAAACATGTCACAATAAAGTTCTAAATGATAAATGCTTCCTAAAAGTTCCAAAATGTAGAGCTAGCAAATGCCAAACCTTCGCTTATTGTTAACAGAGCATGAAGAAGATGGTTTAGTTTCTCTGCGACCCCCTGCATGTAAGCTCTGTCATACCCCCTACATTGCTGTCACCCCTGTCGACCCCCTCTCCTACTGCAGCTCACTGGGCTTCCTCTTCAATCTAACTTGAGTCATTTCTTTGAATAATTTATTTATTGTCTCATTGGCTTGATACATAATTTTAAATAAAAAATTAACTATTTGAGGCTATTGAGATACAATAATTATATGTTTTCAAGACTGTTGCCTAACAAATATTTCAGGGAGCCCACAAGGGCAAAAGGCGAGAAGTTAGGAGCCCAACGGGTAATGTTTTGGGAGCTGCTGCAAAAAATTTAGGCACCCAAAGCATTTTCTTGGGTGCCCCAGGCAGCTGGGCTCCTGTTAGGCAGCAGCCTTGGTTTTGTTGTGCAAGTTGTTTGCCCTAGTTGGTACTAAACTGTACAAGATCCATTTGTACTAATAAAGTTGAATTGGTTTAAACATTATATTTATTATTTTTGTTTATTAATTAATTAATTTATTTGTTTCAGTGTCCATCATCAGAAGTTCCAAACTTTGATAGTTCCTGTTAAGCTTACAATAAAGAGTTCAGTAATAACAGTTGCTCAGGTATGGAAATGTTTTATGATTTTTTGAAAAAATTCATCCATACATTTCCCTTGTGCCAGAGATTATTTGCCATGATAATTCTAGTTATTGAATTGAAAAAGCCATTGCAGCAGTTGAAGCAAGTGAGAGAAAAAAAAACTGTCGTAATGATGATGCCTTTCAATCTCACTTTCAAGTACAAGTGCATGTAGATAAATCTTTGGATAACTGATGGAGTGGAAAATAATATTTCTCAGAGCTATAACTTAAATACTTGTCATTAATTTGTTTGGTGGGGTAGACCAAGAAAATTGTTTTGGCCAAATTTGTTTTCCATTTACCAAGGTGGTGACTTGTTAGAAGATTTGACCCTATCTGTAGCATCCAACACCTCCTCCCCTGAAGGGATCTCAAGTGGTTCTAGGCCCAATAAACATTTTACCCACATATCCATGTTAGCATTTCTAAGGGAATGATGAATTGTAGAACTTTCTGGGGTACAACTTTAAACAACTTTTGAATTGCAAGTTAACAAATTGGACCTATAGAGACACAACAAAGGTGAATGATTCAAAGGGATATTGTAAAGTCACCCACTGAGGACATGGATTAATATACAGCAAATCGCAAACAGAAAAATTTGCCACCTGATTTTAGTTTTGTTTTTTTGTCTTCTTTAAATTGACTCAACTCAAGAATGCATTTTAAAAAAATACCCTAAAGATAGATGGCAAAAGTTGTAGCCATTTGTGGTAATATCATTTTGTTTCTAAACTTCACTGATAATTTGTCATGTTTTCTTTGGAATGTAGGACACCTCCTCAGATCATTCTCCATACTAAAATAATATTTGGGTGTGACACCCACCCTGGCCCTCTGTTTGCTGAGTTTATTCTTGGCACTTATTGTGGCATTCGCATTTGCTCTCAATGAGAACCACCTGCTGAAAAAGGAAGCAGTGTGAATCAGCCCCCCTCTCTGCTAGAGGAAGTTGTTCTGGCCCTGTCTTATTACCATCTGACAGGTGTTACACCAGAGCAGCCACTCACTTCAGATACTATTGAAAGAACTATGTTCTAGTTCTCCCTGGGTGAGATGCTAGTCCATCACAAGCAGCCCCCCATTTTATCTTCTTGCCCCGCCTTGTTCCTAGAATTAGTGGGTGACTGGAACAGGCCTAGCCTCCTATGCAGATCCTCTTTGGGACTGTCTCACAATCATGCTCCTCACAGAGGATTGCGTGACAAGCACATAGAGCATCTGCGTAGGAGGCTAAAACAGACCTGGAAATAGCCATTTATACTCCTAGGCTGAGAGAGGCTTTATTTAAAGTGTTTGGCCAGGTTCCTCATGTTATGCCAGCCATTAATCATTTTATCTAAATCTTTCTGGTCCGTCTATTTTTCAGATGGAGACAAATCAGGACAAGAAGAGAATAAACACCATTTCCATTATTCAAAATATTGATGGTTTTATTTCAGTCTAGGACCCAGGTAATCACATGTTCTTATGCATTGATCAACCCAAAACATAAACTAGCTTAGATTCTCAGGTATCCTCCTGAAGCAGGATTCCCAGGGGGGAGGGGGAATCTCCTATAAACAGGACAGGGGTGTTCATCGGAAATTTTGAAAAGAACCCTTAAGAGGTACCAAGATCCTGTTTTTTGCAGGTGTGGCTTGAAATTATTTCACCCCTAAGAGGTGCCTGTACTGCGAAATTTCTGCTGTGGATCTTTTGAGGCTAAACTCTCTGAGAGGTATCATGACTGTTTTTATCCCCTAAGGTACGATCAGCCTCCTGTCCCATTTATATGGGAGCTACCCTGGGGTGAGATTACCCTCAGGGACCGCACAGCAAGTTTTCGAGGGGGGGGGGGGTTGGGCTAAAGAAGAATGCCTGAAGGAAATTTTTTTGGTGGGCTGGGGGGGGGGGGGCATGCTTGCGGAGAATGCTGTTATAGCGAAAAAACTATTGAATTTTTTCCACATCTTCAGTGATGCTGCTTGTCGTTGGATTGGAGGAGGCTGCGACTCTTGACTGGATATTGTGGCTTCTACTTCACTAGTGAAATTGATTGTTTCGCACATTCTTTTGGGTGGAGGCTCTTTTAAAGAATGTAAATGAAACATTATTAGACCAATATTTTAAAAACTATGTCACATGAAAAAGTGACTGGAAATAATTCAATTATAGAACAGATTCAGAAAAAAGTAGCAAAATTATGCAGAGTTTACTCGCCAGATAAAGAAGGTTCTCTATTTTGTTTGGAAAAGTAATCAGAAATTCTAAGAGATCTCTTCTTTGCATTACTTGTGAAGTCTCGTCGTTCTTATTTATTTTTCCTTGTACCATGTGCACTTCTTTGTTCGTAATAACCGCTGGATTGAATGTTCCTTGATGATCAGAGCTATACACAATTCTGCGGTTTGAGTACTTTCGATGACAAAGTGACCGCGTTCAACAAAACTTGCAATTGGAATGCTAGACTAGCCGTGAAGCCTGTCATCAAAAGACGGGCTTCGCGCTGATCGAGCTAAAATCAGGACGCACAATAACAAGAGAAACAATAATTTTAATTGTAACGACTAATGCTTCATTCTGTCTTTTTATCTGCGCGCTTGTCTTTGCCAGTAACTCTGGTCACTTTTGAATTAACGATTTTTTGCTATTTTTCACTCCGTTACTTTTGTTAAATTATTTTTTGTTTAATTTTTTACTCTTGCAAAAAAGTCGTGGAGCCAAAGCGCGCCCCCCAGCCCCTCCCTCTGCGCGGTCCCTGACCCTGGGGAATTGACTTGATTGTTTACCCCCGAATCATCAAATTCTAGGAAAAGTCAAACTACTTATTTACTCTTTTACTAAGAAAATGAGACTTTCTGAGTTTAGGTAGGACATTGACTTTCACTCTCTCCTTCCTTCTTTCCATCAGTCTATGGTAACTTTTTAATAAATTCGCTGACTGGTGCATAAAGCTTTCGCGTTCGCTTGCGTACCAAAATCAACAGTGTGGAAATTGAAATGAAGTTTCTTTTCGTAAACCGTTTAGAGGTCTTTAGACATTCCAAAGTAAATTTGTATGTCTTTTTGTTAAAAAACTAAACTCTCACTGGTCAGCCAGTTCAGTGGAGGTTGAAAAGCGGTCGGCTGTACACAGGCTGCACACAGGTGTGATAAACTGATCATGTCGATTGGCTGCACCGGGACACAGTTACAAGCACGGACTCACATTATTCGTTTACAGATCGTACGTCCTAGCACGCGCGATCTTTTTACAAAGTTGTCTTGGAGTCTCGCTTTTTGTAAGACGTTTTTGAAATTCTTGAAGTTCCGATTTGTTGTCTTGCTCAATAAATGACGTGTGAACGTCTTAAAGTCTGAACGTCACTTGTTCGCATTTAAACACTTCCAAGTCTCACACTCGAAATTTAAAAATTCGAAATGTGTTAGGCTCAAAAAGAAATACTCCTTTTCGCGCAGTCTCGCGCTTACAATTTACCACCTGTATTCCATGTACCAGAAAACCAAGGACAGTTCCTCTTGTTTTGCATTCGATCTATATTTCTGGCTGGTGGAATTCGTGAAAAAATGTATTTTACTGGAGCTAAGGGGCTTTTTATTTTATTTTGTATTCACGTGACAAGATGTGAAAGGCATTTGAGAAAGTTTTGTTGTCAATATTTCAATATTTTTGGTCTTTTGGTTCCCTTGCTTCCTCAAGCAATATTTCGCATTACTGTTACTAGAGTGATGTTGCTTTGCGCTTCACCTTGGTGAAAGTATTCAATATCTTGACGGGTATTTCTACTTAGAAGTCAGGCGGAGAAATGAAGTAGTTAACCACGACTGATTATTTGTGGCTTTGCTTATATTCATTCCTGTTCTTTAAAAGTTTTAAGAGGTCAAAACAGTGAACAGGCGCGTCCAAAAACAAAACAGGAAAGAAAATAAAGGTCTGAGCAAAACATCGAACCCGTGTTCATCTCGACGGTGAAGCGGGAATGATCTCCGTTACACCACGTAGGACTTGTGTAATGATATCACAAAGCTGAATCAAACAGCGTTTGCTTGTTTTTGTTCGTTTTATTACTGAAAGATAGTTTTCATAATTTTGTTTAGTCTGATGAAATCATAAAAGTCAGTTGAAGTGCTTATCACAATTTAGAATCAACGATTAATTTTGCCGTAAATACTGCATTTGTGACTAAGAGGATGATCTCGTCTCTTGGTTTTGTTAACAAAATTTTGCGGCTTTTAGAAAGTACGATCAGAAAAAATGCTGTGCTCGTTCCTGAAACGTTCGATTCACGTGCAGGTGACAGCGTCATCATTACGCATGCGCTCTTGCCACCGTCCGCTATCAAGTAATTCCTTTGTTTTGTGCTTTTTGGAACTGCTACCCAACGCTTTGGAATTTGCTTCTTTTAATTTGGTAAGAGTATAAGTTAAGCTGAATTTGTTGTGGTTGTAACACGTTTTTTTTCAGTTATGTTCTGAAGCGTGTGAAGAGTATGGGAGGGAGATGCAAAAAGCCTATTCTCTTCCACTGCGTGCATCTTGAAAATTCTTAACGTTAGACAAATCAAACGAACCATGGGCCCGTTTCTCGAAAGCCCCAGTAACTTAACGGGCCCGAAATCATATTTTGAAATCAAAGTCTCAAGAAAAGTAGGGTGTGTTCTGATCTCTAATGAAGTCCATTTTGTTTCTTTAGCTGATAACTTTACTGTACCATTTTCAAAACTTTTGAAACTCCCATCCTTATGGAAAACAATAACAAAAGAGCTTAACGGGCCCGGTAATTACCGGGAGCTTCGAGAACCGTGGCAGTTATCACGTCATATCTGGCCAAAAGTCATATTGTTCCCCATAGCTGTGAAAAGTCACGAAATTTGGCCACTTTTGCCGCTTAGCTCACATTTTGTCCGGATTGAGATATAGGATTTTGAAAAAGTGTTAGGCTGAGCAGTTTAGAAAATCAATCTTCTTTGTCACCTTTCACCGGCCGGGAATTTGTTTGTAATGAATCTGTGGTTTTGCCATTTAGATCCATAGAGAAAAAATTTTCGCTAACGTTGTTTCATAGTGAGAATTTGCCAAAATGTAGTAATATAAACTAAACTCCGCCCTGACAATCCCTTAAATGTGTCTTCGTGATGAGTCGACAAGTTATTTGTAAAATAAACATAAGCAATGTTGTAGTTACTGAATGCTGAGAAATTGTTTTCATTTATTCCAGGTTGGACACTTTCAGTCACGAAGAGCAGCTGGGGCCTCGTAAGACTGTTGATAAGCCCAAGATGAATTGATCATACACCATGGATGATGCCTGAGAGTGACTAGCCCATAGGTTTTTTGTTTACCGAATAGTGTATGTACCAGTCACAGTTTCAAATCTCTTACTGCTGAGAAATAGCTGTTGGAATCGGACTTTGTGGCAAACAAAGGAGTCCGTCTTGACACGATAGTAATATTAGCTACCAAAAGAAGGAAACTTGAACACCGTAGAAGAAAACATGAAGTTTTCAGTTACCAAATCAAGAAGAAAGGTGGTTAGGATTGGGAAAGTCGATCAAGACTGCAAGCGGTAGCATTCTGTCACGCAACGCTACGTCATCGGGAAAGAGGGACCTTGTCCCTCTAAAGCGTAGCGTTACGTAGCTACGTCGTATGTCATGTATTTCTGAGGTAACTCCTATCAGTACTGAGACTATCACATATTTCGTTGTATTTTTTTTTAAATTCTCAATTTGTATCATTCTTTGGAAATCTCCCACTTTGGTCAGTTCTTCGTTTTTTCCGCAACATGAAATAGTGACGATGGAAGATAAGGAAGACATCATCGTCTGTTTGCACGAGGAAAGTTATTCCTTTCACTGGCTACCAAAAAAATTAGGGTTTCATACTAAGCCTGGTTAAAACTCTCAGGATAAAATTAATGTGGAATATATTTTTCCTGCGGTGCAGTTTCACTGGCTGTGTGAAAGAGTATAATTTTAATGTTGGTTACCTTACTATTCGCAGTCGAGTAGGGAAACAAATTATTTTTTCTCCTGATGAATTAATTTGGCTTCTAAGGCGCGGCAAGAAAACGATGAAATTTTTTCTAAACAAAGGTAGAGGCCTACAATCTGAAAAAGCCCCGAACTTCATAGTCATTCGAGTTGTTAAATACTCAAAACAAATACAGCTTATAAGTTTACTTAGTGATAGTTATATTGAAAGGACTTAAAAATTCCGAGTCTATTAATCAATTGTAAACTTTGTAGTTGTCGAAGAAAAACAGTGGCGGTATGTAGTTTTATTTTTCCTCAAAGTTTTTGGTAACGTAACTCTGTCGCGGGTGATAATCTAGTTCGACTTACTGTTAATATCGCGGTAACTCAAAAAGGTCATAGCTCTCAGAGGAAAATAACAGGAGGTTTGTAAATGAAGGTTTTATTATGATCACAACATCTTAGAATATAGCTAAGGTGTTATAAGACGAAGAGTTACGGACTTAGCTTTAACTCTGATAACCAGTACACTATTCTTATGTTATGTTCTTTATTGTTCGCGAAAGGTATGTACTGTATATTAATTAATTGTTGCAATATTTCAAAATAAATCAATTTGATCACTTTACAAACTTGTGTCCTTTTACTGAAAATGATGCTTGCAAGACTCTTACAGATTCCCAACAACTGACGACTACCAGACTGGAAAATTGTCAACCTTGCAACGAAGGCAAGAATTTGGTGCTTCCATCCTTGCGGCTCAGTACCCTCTAATGAGCATGCGTACTAGGTGAGTGTCACAGTCACAAGAACTGTAAGTCGCGACTGTATTTTGTGACTGTAAGTAATTGATTACTTCGTGTCAGCTAACCCGAAGTTTAAACCAAAGTTCCACGATACGGAGGTATTATTTACTTGTATGTCGTAACTGTAAGTAACTGGTAACTTCGTGTTGAGTAACTCGAAGTTTAAAACCAACACGAAATTATCAGCTACTTACAGTTACAACATACAAGTAACCGACACCTTCGTCTCCGGAACCCGAAGTTTAAACTCGAGGTTCCCAGACACGAAGTTGTCAGTTACTTACAGTCACGAAATACAGTCGGATTCACAGTTCTTGCAACTGGGACACTCACCTAGTACGCATGCGTATTAGAGGCTACTCTACCACAAGGATTGGAGCACCAAACTCTCGCTATAAGTATAAAAGAAATGGTAGTTAGTGGTGGCCGGCGGGGAGGTGGCGGTTTTCCACATCAATTTTCGCCTTCCTTCGAAGGTTGACAATTTTCTTTGGTTACTTATTTGAAGCGGCCATTTTCAAAGCATCTGAAATGGAGATGTGATCACCTTTACATAGGCAAAAGTCTCCCGCCAAAAGACTTAGAAATTTTATTTTCGAAAATATGATACGAAACGCGCATGCGTACGAACAAAGTTGTACCACAA
>CM042754.1:5263402-5313964 GCA_022496165.2 Catalaphyllia jardinei | reverse complement strand
GAACAACTTTGGTTTTTACACCTGTGGAAGATAACAACATTATTTTAGCAAAGTGCTTTCTTTTTCAATTGGCGGATCGGCATCAACGCTTGCTCAAGATCAACTGAATCAGTTGAATCATACAGATAGTCCAATATAGTTCATCACTTAGTATTTTGAACTGTTTGATTTTAGCTTTCACTTGGGCTAACTTGCGGCTGGCTTAGCTTTTCCAAACAGAGATTTCTCCCATTCTAAGCAAATTTTCCTTTCATTCTGATTAAACAGCTAGTCGTTTTGCAAAAGACTTACATACCCCAATTGACACTTTTGTTCGTAATGCCAAGGCAAAATGTCTTACCTAGTTAAAAATCAAAGCAGATCTACAGGCCAGGGGCGGGTTGTTCAAAGCCCGATTAAGCTAACCCAGGGTTAGCAAGAATTTTGATTGCAATTTTGTAAATTTTTTGTGAAGTGTCCTGTTTATGTTGTTTGCCCTTCAGTTTTGAGCTGTAGTAATCTCAAACTACACCAAACATTAGATGTGAAAAACACTTTTAAGCAAGAAAACCCTGGGTTAACGTTAACCGGCCTTCGAACAACCCGGCCCAGGCCAAATTCAATATTGCAACATAGTTACTAACTATGATTGCAATTAACGTTAACCACAAATTTGGATCTCAAGAATTGTAACCAAAGCTAATGCGGAAAAAAGAATTCTTAAAGTGCCGATAACGTGAAACGTTCTATTATCTCATCTGATTTTATATCACCAAATTAACTTCTGCGGAAAAAAAATTGATTTCGATAAAATGATTTTTTTTTGTAAGTTTTAAAAACGTTAATCTCTGGCGCCATTTTGGTCCACCATTCGAATCAGTCTTCCGTTGGCTTGGAATGAGTTGTGTCGTTGATTCAGAAACAGGTGACTTCAGCCTTGACTCATCTCGCTTGTTTTACGTCTGTAAATTTAACATAGTAGTACATACAAAATGCTGGAAAGGGGCACGGACTACGAAGCTAAATTTGCAGAGGTAAAACAAGCGAAAAATGTGGCGATGTTCATAACAAAAATTCCAGTTTTTGAAAATACAAGATTTAAGACCCTTGAACACTTGTTAAAAACATTTTGAAGCAATCTTGCCGAATTTATCTCTAGGTTAATGTGAAATTTAAGGAAAGTACACAGTGGTACAAGTCTTTTTACATAGCAAAGGCCATAGCAACTGCTGTTTACAGTAAAAACATGGCCAAAAATAAAGGTTAGTTTAAACATATGTTAACGATACTTTGTAGTAAAGCTGTAAAGAGATGCACAACTCGATTGGTATAATTACTTGGGAAAAACTTTGCCTGATTTACCATCATAGGCTCATTTCTTTCCCTTCTAAAAAGGAACATTTCCCACAATTGCCGAAACGTTTTACAAAATAAAACCACCATTGCATCCCCTACCAGGAGATCCAATCTGCAACCTTCCCCCAATGTTTGGCTTGTTAAATGCTTAATCCATCATGTAAAAAACTTCAAGCGCGTTTTTCTCAAAGGTCTACTCTTGAACCAGCTGAATTCACGCTGATATTTCTACTTTGGAGGGTATTAAAGAGAAATTCCTGAAAATAGGTTAGTCAAAGACCAATAGTTCCGTAATTCAATAAACTAAAAAAATCTTAAGATTTTAACGCCTCACGGTCACGTAACAATAGATAATTTGTTCACTGGGTTTGGTGCAAAATAATGTTACTAAGAGACAGACCAGTAGAAAAGTGATAGGGGCTGACTTTTTCAACTTGCATGAATTTTTTTCAAGTCCACCTCCTCTGCAGGACTTTTTTTATTCGGGTCAAGTCCCCTGCACAACCCCCTTTTTCTTGGGGGGGGGGGGGGGGTACTTTCTACTGTCACAATCTTGATCTTGACACTCGCCACAATCGCATTGCCTGCAACGGGCTTCAAGCAAATAATTTTTATCTTTCACGCAGTGGTTTTACGTTACTGTCAAAATTTTACTGCGGGAGAAAGTTAACCAAGTATCTGACACATTTAAGTCCTATTACCTCATTAACTGATGGGGCTGAATTGCATTTTTTGTTTCATGTTTAGGGAAATATCTTAATTTTTTTTCATTCAGCCTCATCGTTTGCATGCGGTGGATCAAGGTTTCAGCTAGGAATCTCTGAGTGGCCGAATCTCTGAGTGGCCGAATCTCTGAGTGGCCGTCCAAATATGGGGCCAAAGAGCTTATTCCCCTATAGTGGGTCTGAGGGTATGCCAACCCCCCTGAAAATTTTGCAATATTGAAGCTTTTTGGTGCGTTTTCATGATTCTCAGCCGATAAATGTATCGATTGGACTTGAATGATGATGCATGGTTTACTTTGTCAAAATCCTACAGCATATTGTAAATGCCTTTAGAAAATAGTCCTAAGAAAGCACGCGTGCTGATTGGTTAAAAATCCTGTTTGTATAACTCGATGTAGACACAGAACTAGCGCGCGCTGTTGACGTCGTGATGGCGCGAGCAAAGAGAATTTGCATTTTGATAATCAAAGTTAACAAGTTGTTTTCCTTTTTCTCGTCGTGGTGTTTTCTAAAAGAAATAGAAAACATGTATTCCGTGTTTCTATCGAGTTATACTAACACTCGTAAAAGTCCGAGAGAACTCGAAAAAGCTGTGGAAACACTCGCCTGCGGCTCGTGTTCCCTGCACAGCATTTCCCGTTCTCCCAAACTTCTACTCGTGTTTGTATAACTCGATAGAAACACGGTGCATGTTTTCTATTTCTTAAATACTAATTGCATCAGTTGTGGTAACACTATAAAGTCACGGGTCATTGCTTTACCAATACTGGAACAACCCTAACCCCTTCTTAATGCTAACCTTAGGCCTAAGTACTACACTAAGGCAATGTTTAGACTCAAGGTTAGTATTAGTAAAGGTTCAAGGTTGTTCCAGTATTGGTAAAACAATGACCCGTGACCTGTGTTTAAGAACCGCCACTTCTCAAACTCATTAATAATTCATTAAGTTAAAACAAAGAAAATCACAACCGTGAAGGTTTGGATACCCGGTCTTAATTAGCATAGATTTGACGATTTTAATTCTCCTTTTACTCCTTAGTTTTTGTTTCGATCGAGAATATATATCAAACACTCAAGACAGTGTTTCATCGGCTATCCAAACACCTCGAATTTCTCCAAAAATACCCTCTTTTCTCAGTGTTTGGATATCCCGATGAAACACTGCCTCTCGTGTTTGATATATTACATAATGGTTGTCTTTGATGACAACATTTGTCCAACGTTGATCTTAGCGGCCATCCTGGATATCCCGATGAAACACTGCCTCTCGTTTTTGATATATTACATAATGGTTGTCTTTGATGACAACATTTGTCTAACGTTGATCTTAGCGGCCATCCTAGAGGAAGTGTTAAGGTTTGCCATGGGTGCGCACATGTGTGTCCACATTACATATATCATTACATATGTCTTTTACATATGTCAATTGTGAAATCACTCCTATATGCTGAGGCTTTCAAAACATGGTATGTGCTTGCTTAAGTCAAAAGGGTGCAATATCAAAGTGGAAAATGCACTTTTCAACTGGAAATTGAGAACGCTTTTTACCTCTGAGAACTAATCTTGCTCTCAACCAATAAAATTTCCTTTAACCATATAACCTTTTGAACTAGACACAGTTGTCAGTTTTCACCAATGAGAACCGGTAGATTTTTGGGTCAAAACGACTTGTTTGGTAAGGATCAAATAATATGATAGGTTCCTGTGTCTGGCGCATGATTCAAACAGGTCCAAAAGCTATATGTATACAATAAAAAATACGGGGAAATACTAGCGACTCTGAGACAGAGCAAGATGAAGCGAAGCTGAAAGGCAAGAAAAGCAAGACGTGGATAAGTGTTAAATGCTCTGCAAAAAACCGTGCTAACTTTTCGGATTCCTGCTTTGGGGGACTCAGTCGTCAGATTTGATGAAGTCGGGGCCGAACGGTCAAACTCTGAATTACGCCGAAAGGTCTTTCTATACGTAATCGAAGTGATAAATCAAAAAACTACTTGGTCATAGTTATAGTACCTTAACTCCTACTCCTAAGTTTGAAGCAGCTTGTTTTTTTCCCTTCACTTGGTGTTTCCTGCAGATGATTTATACTGCTATTGACACTAGGCTCACTGAAGCGCGAGCCACAAGATTTATTCATAGTCGATTTCAGTATTACATTGTAAATCAAGGTGACTCTGTAGGAAAACACTGGACTATAATACACAGATAATAATACGACTAATAATTATAACAATGATAATGATAATGATAATGATAATGATAACAATAACTTCTCAGCTCTATACCGCTTTACAATCATGAATTTTTAAACACGATTTAAACACGGCCACCGATAGACCTAACTTGATTTCAAGAGGCAGATCATTCCATAACTTGGGGGTGGCAACTGAGAAAGCCCTGTCCCAGTGCGTTTTTAGACGTACGAGAACTTCCAAAACATATTTTCCAGCAGATCCTAAAACTCTTTGGTGGATTAAAGTGGACTAAAAGTTGACTTATATAGGAAAGTGCTAAGTTGTTAACTGCCTTGTAAGTCAGTAATAACACTTGAAAAGCAATTCACTGTTTCACCGGAAGCCAATGCAATGCCTTGAGGATGGGGGATACATCCTAGGCTGTTGAGTTGCAAGGCGCGCGGTGCAATTTCAAATCCGCTGAAGCTTGATGATTACACTCAGATCACTGATTCTTTAAATTACTAACCTACCGATTTGAAATCTTCAGTGACTTCTTCCGGTATAACAACTTGAATCAAGCTTTCTTTTGTGGCTGACAATTCATCTTACAGCTCCAGATTTCCAAAAAAAGATTCAAACCGATTGTATATCACGAACTGAGTTTGTTGTATTGCCTTGAGAAAGTAGAGTGAACAGAAGTCAGTTGCTAAACAACAACCCTGAGAATGTTTGGAGAGTGCAACATAAATAAGCTATTGGCATCTGCTCGCAATATTGACGAATGGTAAAAAGTTGGTAAGCAAGCAATTACCTCTTGAGTTTTTACTGTCCCGCTCCCGTTGTGCTTTTAACTTTGCCTGTTCGAGTCTTCGAGACTGGCCTGGAGCTATGTAGCAAGTAAAACAAGCAGCAGTAACCTTTTTCAGTTATTTGCACTAAGTTTGACGGTTATCACTTCACTAAAAAGTAACGAAACTGACGAAACTTATAAAAACGTACCTCGTCAAAGTGTTTTTCTCTCCCTTTCATATTGTTCTCTCCTGAACTGCGAAATACGAGTTTTTTGTGTCAATTCAGCACTATGTTAAAGATAAATGATGTAACAGAGAATTAACTATGAAGTGTAAATTTTAGTGCTAATTTAACCCATGAATAACCCACTGGGCGTTAGCCCTGGTAAAGGGAATCAGGGAACCACACGAGGTAAAGAAAAAATCTTTTGACCTCGGGCGAGTTTTGAGTTAAAATATATCCGCTTAATGGATTTCAACTAACCTAAATGTCATCAAGGGTTATTGATCCTTTGACATCCTCTTCATCATTTTCTGAAGTCTTTGGCTAAAAAATATGATAATTACCACACAGATGCTAATAAACATAAAAATCCTAGTGAAATCACTTTCAACCATTCTTACATCGTTGTTCTTTGAAGCTCTCCTTGCAATCATAGTCTCAGCAACGCCTACCTTGGAACCTTCAGCTGACACTTTCTGAGAATCGGAAGAACATATCAGTTCAAGTAAACAGAATATGCATGTGATGCCTTGACAATGCCCTTAGTTTCCTGGAAGTACTCACTTGTACACTTCCATTTTTCTTGCTCAAATGAGTCTTTGTAGCCGCATCGTCGTTCAAAATTTTCGCACAATTTGTCATAAACCTCATCCTCGCTCATTTTCTTCTGAATGCACTTGAATGTGTACTGTGTGACCGACCCAGATGCGGTGCAACGAGAAGCATTTGCAGCAATTTCCAAAACCTTGCAGAAATTCCTATTACTAAGGGTTGCAATATGTTCATATTTGCGGAGATCCTGGAAATTGAAAGAAAAAAGATATAGATTGCGGGTTGTTTTAGAATTGTATCATTTCAGATTTGTACCTACAAGCCATTTTCTATGTTAAGGTGGCTCCCTAGAGTAATAATACAGACAAAAATCTATTATGGTTTTGCGATCGTCAGAACTACCTTGTAAGCCATCACAATGAGATGGGTTGCACGTTTGTAAAAAGCAACCTCGTACCCAGGGCCTTTTCCCCGCCCCACCCCCAAGCCAGGGAAAAGGTCCTGGGAACGAGGTTGTGAGAAAGGAAATTGTACCGGACGCATTCAAGTGTGGTTAATAGGTGAAGACAACCAAGAATTTCACATTATATGCAGATATGCCATCGATGATTGATCCTTACCAGACAAGTTGTTTTTACCCAAAAATCTTTCCGTTCTCATTGGTGGAAACTGAGAACTGTTTCTAATTCAAAAGGTGATGTGGTTAGAAGAAATTTTATTGGCTGAGAACGAGATTAGTTCTCAGTGGTAAAAAATGTTCTCAATTTCCAGTTGAAAAGTGCATTTTCCACTTTGATATTGTACCTTGTTTAGTGCAAATGAATCAAGCAGGATGGCTGTTTATCCATAAGCCATTTAGAATTCTTCTGCAAGGGTGTTTTGCTAGGAGTGGCCATGATGAGGTTGCTGTTCACAAAATATATCAGCCTTGAGAGGGATAAATGTCCGTTTTTCTAATTGTATAGAAAACCAGGTGAATGGGATTCCAGCAGGACCAATAAAATAAAACTGCACTACAAACTAGCTGCCAAGGTGCCCTTCAGGCTAAAAAGGTTTTTTTAAGCCCAACAGTGCAATTCACTCTGCTGCAATTTTTTCCTTCACCTCTTCTTTGCACAATGTTTTTTTTTCAGTCACCCTCCCTTGTATGGTTCTTTTTGTTTTCCCACCCCCTTCATTTTTCAAATGGTCTGTCCCTAAGGGAGATTACCTGCATTCTAACAAAACTGATCAAAAGACTGTCGTGTTCAACATCATTGGTCATTAGGTTGAATACCTTTGGCCTTACAATCCTGTAGAGGTTGAAAAGAGTATTAAGCAGTAATTAAAATTAATATTTAGCAATAGTTGAATTTGGCTTTCGTAAGATATGAAAAATTCTGCAGATCAAGGAATCAGCTGAAGCAATGTGTTATCCACTGAGGCCAAAGGCCAAGGTGGATAACACCCTCCAAGATCTGCAGAATTCTTCATATCCTACGAAAGCCTAATTCAATAATTGCTTTATTACTTATTCAAAATATTTTCAAGCCCTTTAAGGAGAAAATGAGCTCTTTTTGCTCACCCAAAATAACACAACTTCATCCCCAGGTTTTCTTGGTCAACGGTATTCCAGGGACGAAAGTATATGTCTGGGGTAAACTCAGTTTTGGTCATACTTGTCCAATACCCAGACAAATTTATGCATAGCATTGTATTGTATTCTATTGGATTGCGTCGTTCTCAGTTGTAATGTATTGTTAATGTATTGTTATGCAGATACAATACAATACAATGCTATGCATAAATTTGTTGGAGTATTGGACAACCCTCGTTTTGGTTGAGCTTATACCTGGAAAGAGGGCTTATATCTAGGGGGAATAATATTATATAAGGCGGCACCTATATCTTAGGGAATTACTAATATCCTGGCAGAGAAAGCTTACACTTTACTTGAGTTTACCTCTGGTACAGAGCTCACATCTGGTGAAATGATTTTATTTACAAAGAGTACTTATACCAGACAACAGGGTCAGGGTTTGGAAATCAGAGGAATGGTAAATATCTAAAGAAGAAAGGAAGTCTCTGTTTGAGCCTAGTGGGCCTTTCAGGTTTGTGCTAGGGAGAGGTTGTGCACCTGGGGGGAGAGAGAGCTTATGACTAGGAAGAGAGTTTACATCTAAGGAGAGAGTTTATATCCAGGGAGAGGGTTTATATCTAGGGAGAGGGTTTATATCTAGGGAGAGAGTTTATATCCAGGTAGAGGGTTTATATCTAGGGAGAGGGTTTATATCCAGGGAGAGGGTTCACATCTAAGGGAAGAAGGTCTATCTCTAAGGAGAGGGTTTAAATTTAAGAAGAGGGTTTATATCTATGAACAGGGTTCATATCTAGAGAGGTTTATATCTAGAGAGAGGGTTTATATCTAGAGAGAGGCAATACATATTGGGGGAGAGGGTCTATATCTAAGGAGAAGGTTCATATCTAGGGAAGGGGTTTATATTTAAGAAGAGGGCAAAAATTCCAGAGAGAGAGTTTATTATCTAAAAAAGGACTTACATTTCGGGGGACAGAGCTTATGCCTGGGGAAAGAGCTAATACCTAAAGAAAGGCTCTATATCTGGGGAGAAGGCTTATTTATATCTAGGGAAAGGGTTTTTATCCAGGGAGAAGGCTTAGGGACAGATCGTTGATTACGTCCCATGGGGAAGCGGTGGTTTTCGAAAAAGTGTAGTGTTTCAAAACTGAACCCCCCCAAAAATTTTGAGGTAAACATTGCACCCCCCTTACCAATTCTTGTTTGAAAAACATACCCCCTACTCCCTCCTAAGGAGGCCATAATTCTCTCTGTCCTTCCTCACACAGATTTTTTTACCTTTTTTTGATTTAACATCTTGTTTATCTTTTCTCTTGTGTATTGTTTGTATTATTTTACATTGTTTAAGATATTAAAGTTTGTGTCTATGAATGAAATTGTTGTCATTTTTGCTCTTTGAAATTTGATACACTTGTAGGTGGTCTAGTTAAGGCCCTGGGTATGAGGCTTGGTTACATAGCATTCATGGCAAATTGAGAGCTAGGTTCCAGGCTCTTATGCGACCATGTAACAAGATGGACAATATCAGGAGGGGCTTATGTCTGAGAAGACGGCCAATACGATGTACGATGGCTTATATGTAACAAGAGGAACAATATCTAGAGAAGGGGCTTATATTTGAGAAGAGGGCTAATATGTTGTGAGAAGGGGGAAGGTTGTCTGGAAGCCGGTTAATGATTACCCAGGATTAAAAGATAAAATGTAAATTATCAAGTATAAATGACTGTCTTGTATACAAATGTTTTTCACATCTTTTGTTTTGTGCATTTTGATATTATTTAAACTCAAAGCAGAAGGTCAATCTAAACTGACTAAAAACCTCACAGCAAAGTTATAAAATGCACATCACTTATCCTGAGTTACCTTACCAGGAGCTCTGTTTTTAGGCTTGCTTAATTGATATATTAATAATAATAATTAATAATTGAGTTGGGGAATATGTCCTGGGTTGATACAATCAAAAGGTCTTACATCCAGGAAGAAACATAGGTCTGCAATGTGTACATGTGTGGCTTATGAGTCCACTTGCTTGTAACATGTACTTGAAGTAAAATTGAAGGGAAGATCATGAGCTGGAATTAAATTGACCATGACTTACATTGAAAACTCAATACAGGACAATTGAAGAAGTAACTGTCTAGATATTTCGGTCAGAGAGAAAGTATGGATTGACAATACACTGTATCTCTCCAGAGATGAACACCTTTACATATGATGGTCAATAAAAAAAATCAGAATTGAAATTCTTATACTGCCTCTATTGACAATTGTAAATATGGTTAGCAGCAATACTGTGTGCACGGAAAGTAATTGTGACAGGGTGGGTTCATACACTTTTTCAGGCGAAACGTTCAAGGACTTTTCAAGGATTTTCCAGGACCCTACTTTGATTTATAGACCCTATACAAAAATGGCTGCCTTTAAATATTTATTATTCTTTTGTTCGTATTCAAAATAGCCTCACTAACCTCGTTCGGGATAACAAATTCTTGACAATTTTTGTCTCAAAAACGAGGTTAGTGAGGCTAATTAAAATATGAACAAAAGAATAATATAAAGGCAGCCATTTTCACATAGGGTCTATATGAATTTACCTTCAACCAAGCAAAATGTTTGTGTTCAAAGCTATGTTTTGGGTATAAACAATTACACATGCAGAAATGCCAGACAAGGGGAGCTTGAAAACAAGTGCAAACCAAACACTCACTGTGCATGAGTGGCTCAATGGTATGTTTGAGGAGAACATTAACAACTTTAGAACACACCTGACATCGAGAGGTTATCCCAGTAACCTGGTGGACAAAATCCTCTCCGAAGTTAAATTCGCAGAAAGAAAGAACACTCTTACGAAAAAACAGAAAGCGCACAAGGAAATTCTACCCTTTGTGACACAATTTCACCCATCACTGCCATGTTTGAAAAATATTCTTACAGGAAAATGGCATTTAACACAAAACCAGCCGCTACTAAGAGAGATATACAAGGAACCTCTCTTGATCTCTTATAGGAAAGGGAAAATCGCTTAAGGTTACCTTCAGACCAACCACTTTGTTGAAACTTTGATTTTTAGGTTAATGTATAGGTCTACGCATGAACTTTCATCTAAAAAAAAATTCTCAAGAATGGTTAAGAACTCATGCTAAGATTCACTATAGTTTATATTGGTAGAGAGAATATGAGAAGTCATGCAGGGGGAGGAGAGGAGAGGGGAAGAGGCTGGAAGTGAGAAGCTAGTTTATGATAACTAATTATTATGTGGCTTATGTTTGTAAGTGATACAACACACACTCTGATTGACCAGTGGAGATGTGGTGGCCATGGTAAGTACGCTCAACTTGCTCCAGGTTCAAGCCCTGGCCATGGACATTGTGTTGTGTTCTTGGGCAAGACACTTTACTCTCACAGTGCCTCTCTCCACCCAGGTGTAAAAATGAGTAGCAACAAATTTAATGCTGGGTGGTAACTCTGCAATGGACTAGCATCCCATCCAGGACGGGGTAGAATATTCTTTTTCATTGCATGCCACAGAAACGGGGATAAGTTCTGGCCTGATTGGCCTCTTGGCTTGACTGCAGCCTTCACCTTTTACCTGATTGGCTCATTCTGGTAATGCCCACAGGCTGATTACAGGCTTGCAAAGAAGCAAAAGGCAATGGATATAATAAATAACTTGTTATCACAAAGGTGTTGTCTTCACAGGAAAATCTCAAACCTTAGCCTTGTCATATTGACCTCACTTTTCCAGCAAGATTTATCACATCAAAGAGCATTACAGAGGCTACAGTTAAATAAAGTTATTTTAAATTTACTTACTTCAAGAGGGTATATATTGTCTTACTCCACTTTTATCAAAATTGATGCCAACAGTAATCTGAAATCAAGAATGCCATTACTGATTTTTATCATTCTAAAGCTGTAGAATAACAGCATCATTTTACTATAGTAACAGTACAATCATTATTGAATTTCATTTAACTTAAAGTAGTTCATTACAAATGGAATAGATTAGACTTCATAATTCATTCATCAAAACAGCATATGGCCACAATGTCTTACATGCATATTACTTTCACAATGGTGGCTTTAATAACTTAGAAAAGGGCACTTATTGAAATACTTATTAAAAATGGCACTCAAAGGCCAGGAGAGCAGTTATTAGACAGAGGAAATCTATACAGCATTCGACAGAACTTAACTATGCCACAACATGTAATTGGGCAGTGTAAAATGCAAACTGTGGACTGCAGACCAGAGATAAAATGCAGACTGTAGAGAAGGGGTAAAATGCGGAATCTAGACTGTAGACAATATATGAAATAACTGAATTATGTCACCAGTTTTATCATTAAAAATTAATCTATCTGAATGATCATTATTTGTACTGCAGAGAAAGATGTGATAATTTGATCACTGCAGATATGACTGGTCACTGCAGTTTCACACACATCTCAAGCAGTTGTGAAATTATTTAGCCTGAAAAAAAATTCAGGCCTGCACGAACAGGATTCGAACTCATGACCTCTGCAATTTTAATATTATTGAGATATTTGTGATTGAGTGTTGCACTGTTTAAGTGAAACCACCTATAATGCCATCACTTTCCTCATTTGCATAATATAAAAATATCTCTGAAATGAAGAGATATTCCAAAAATGAAAACATCATTCTTTACTATGAAAAGCCTTTCAAATGAGCCGCAATTATTTTTTATTTCTTAGGCACTTTAAAGAAATGAAACTGCCTGTTCCAGCTAGCTGTACCTACTTGGAACAGTCATGCCCTCTACATTTGGCTGATTTTGTTACAGTGACCTGCTAGGTTACCGAGACAGAGACACTTAAGAACTACAACCCAAGTTTTGTTGTTGATTTATTGTAAAAGTTTTCATGGCTCAGTGGGAGAGTGTGGAATGTTGTGAGCTGTGTAACTGCTCCCCCAGTAGTTTGCCAAGTTCAGTTCGGATGAAACACACACATAGCTGGAATTAAAAGCAGTTGCATTCTCAAGTTTTGGTTGGTTTATTGGCACCAGAATATTACAAAGATAATTTGATTACCCTATGAATTAGTAATAGTAATTAGACCAAGTGGAGTCAGTTCAGGGTGTAATCATCATCATCATCATCATCTTGTCCTTTTGCCTCTGAGGGAGATAGGTCCTTAACAATTCAGGGAGTAATAGAGCAAGTAATTTCAAAATTGGACGACTGCTAAGCCTGAGGCCGATTTAAAATTATGAATTTAATACACAAGGCCCAATTCCTAATTAATCATATCTACAACCGATTTCGGAATTAAAATGTCTTGAGAACTTATTTTGAGCGAAAACATCTGTAGAGCTTTTTGTAAGTTTTAAAAACTGTGCAAAACATTACAAAAGAAGACATTAAAGTGCGCCTAACTAATGTGCGAATGACGTGGGTATTCAATTACAGGCATCCAACTACACAAAGTTCAAAAAGGACACCTGTGTAATTGGACACCGATGTGATAGTGCACCAATTACCTGACATGAGCACAGGACAAAGAAAAAATCTGAGTCTCATGCTCGTGTTATGTTGATCAGTTTACTTTTTCTTTATTCATATGTCACAGTCACGATGCCTTCGACAGTGCTGATCCTAGAAATATAGAGGAAGCCTGTCACATATGAACTTAGTTAAATGACCTTGCTCTCCGTGAGTTCTTATAGCTCAGTGATACAGCACCCGCCTAGTGTTTTTTTTTGGGGGGGGGGGGGTTCATGGATTCAATTCCTGTCAGGGCTCAGATTTTTTCTTTGTCCCACGCTTGTGTCATGATGATCAGTTAACTTTTCACATTTCATTACTGAGCTTAAAATTCACCATCGTTATTCATTTATCAAACAAAAGATGTTTCCATTTTTAGTGCAACAATTGCAGTCACATAGACCTGGACTTAGAAATGTAAAACAATACATGTGCCTGCAATATTGCCTAATACAGTGACTTCGGGAGCTATATCTACTGGTCAGCAAAATTAGTCCAAAGTTTACATATGATAGAGGAACATTTGCATAATCTGCACCATCACTAAAACCCTATAGATTGCTAGTTCAATTTGAAATTAATTTGCACCAGTGAGTTTTACAAAAAGCTGAAATTGCACGAGCCGCTTCGGCGAGTGCAATTTAAGATTTTTGAAAAACTCACAAGTGCAAATTAATCTCAAATTGTAATGAGAAAAACCGTATGATTACTTAATAATACAAACATGAAAAAATTTGAGCCAAAAAAGTGCCGGAAGATGTTTCTTGAAGCCCTTTTTTCACATTCGAGAAAACCTTTTTCAGAGTTTCTGTACAAAATTTTTGTCATTGCAATTTACATGAGATCATTGGCCTACAAAATTTCTCATTGTCTTTTTGAAAATCATAATCCAGAATTATGATGTGTAATTTGCACTGGTGTTACACTTTTTGCACCAGTATTCCACTTGAACTGCACTGCTCTCTGCCAATCAGAATGGAGTAATTTTTTCATGTGTATTATTAAGATTTAAAATTGGTCAGTGAAGATGCTTGTCTTAGGTCTTCAGGTACATTGCTCCACAACTGAGTTCTGCTGTATGGAGAACTTCTCTTAAGATAATCAGTTTGAGGTTGTGGAAAAACTTATTTGTTTCTGGTATTCCTTAAACTTTAAGCACTTACATTGTCCTATTATTTAATGTTTTAGACATTTAGAATAGACTTTTGTTCCAATCTTTGATGGGAAAGTACAAAACATGGACCCTGGTCCGTGAACCCCCCCTGTGGACCAGGTCAATGGACCAAGTCCATCAAAATATGGGCCGAGTCCATGGACTCCCTATTTTTAGTACCCCTACAAATATTGTAGTAAACAATAATGAAATAAGAACAGAATAAGTAAATTGAAAAAAAAAAGAATAATTTCACAGTAATATTTTAATTTAATATAAAAATATTTAAACTATATCTGAATTTCCTAGTAAAAGTGAAGAGACATACAATGTAAACACATGGAAATGGGTTTGTGGAGACGTTCACAGGATTCTAGTCAAATGTTTTGCTGTGAGCAGTTTTAAAATAACAAAATTTCCAATGCTAAAAATAATTTGACTTTGCTCTACAAAGTGACAGTAAAATTGCAGTTAATTTAAGCCCTGATTATGTGTCAGTTAAATGTTGGAGTTCATAACTAAATTGTTACACAACAGTATTTTAAAGGGTAGTAAAATTAAGGGGTCCATGAACCTGGTCTAATTAGGAAGGACCCGGTCCATGGACCTGGTCTACGGAGGGGGTGCATGGACCAGGGATCCATGTTTTATAGTTTCCCTTGTTATATGGCTAGCTCTGTGAGTGGGTAACATGGGACTACCCACCCTGTCCCATGAGAAACATTTTCCCAAAAGCCAAATAATAAATCCTTTATCGACCAAGCTTTTTCAGTCAAGATGGCTGGATATTGTCCTCAATCTTTTTTGCTAGTTTATGGGTCTTGACTATACCTCAGTCCAATACAAAGGCAAATATCCAGCTATCTTAATCCCACACATCCCATACATCTTTAGCCTGCAAACAGGCTCTCGGTTGGGTTTAGGGCGAGATAGCCGAGCATAGTCTAGGGCGAGCGGGATGAGCTGAGAGCAGTCTGGTGACGAGTCACTTTGCTTGCCGAATTTTTCCCCCAACGGGAGCCATCTGCTCGCAGAAGTCTTTGAAGTTTTTCAGAGAGGCCCTTGTTACAGTTTCCCCACAATACACTGCGATAATCAAAATGTGATTGAACAAGTGGCCGGGGGTACTCCCATAAAAATTGGGTTCATGTGTACAGCCCACCTCCCAAAACCCTAACCCTATTTATGACCTGACCACAAATTTGAAACCCTATTTATGACCTGACCATTACATCAAAATCCTGTCTCAGACCTGTGTTATAATTAGTTCCCTAGTTCAGACCAATGTTAAATTACCGTAAACATAACTTGTGAAGGGCTTTTGTTGATTTTCTGTTCAATTATGATGAAAAATGGCTTCTTCTTAAAAACATAACCATATAAAGGCTAGAGTACAAAAACCATACCCTATTTATGGCAAAAATCAGCTAAAATCGATACCCTATTAATGACCAAAACGGCTGAAAAACCATACCCTTTGGGGCCGCACATACCTATATAGCCCACTTAAGGTGGGGGTACACATGAAGGCTGTTTTGACATCGCTTAACAAGGCCTTTCTGCCAATATCTCGGTCATGTTTCAAGCGACGCCAAATCTCTATGCTTATTTCATTAACCACTGTTTGGCAGTTTGGTGTAAAATTTTTGGGTGATTTTTGGGCATTTTGGAAAAGAGATTTTTTCTCAAAGGATAGGTTAAATTGAGCAAAATATGAAATGTTGAAGATTTTATGGATTTGGAAAATTGAAATTCGAAGTGAAGAATAAGTAGACAGATACCAAACAGTCCCCTACCAACCTAAGGCTCTTTTTGGAGGGAGTCAACCATCTGGTAGTGTTTCCAACCCATTTTAATCCTAACAATTCCCTTTCAATATTACCTCAAAATTCACTCCTATTCATGTTTACCCCCGCCTTAAGGGAGTACCCCCCTCCCCCGGGACAAGTGGCTATTAGATGCCGAATTCGATTAATTGCAAGCTAGCAGTTAGAGTACCTGTAGTTCGAGTAGTATTGGTGTTAACCTTATTACTAGCTATTTTATTAGTAAGTTTATTTGTTCGCGTAAATAAATAATAATAGATTGGAGTTTTCAGATCCAACAGAGAGCTCACGTACCTTTCAAATCAATGCAATCCTGCCCTGCTTTTCTTGCTGATTCGATTACGCGAATCTTGTGTTGGTTTTTCTTCAGGAAAGGTTAATGTCCAGTTATTTATGCGACCAAAATCCTAAGACCTATGGAAGTAAATTACACGTAAAAACGCAGTTCACGACTGAAAACATATGGGAGACACTTTTTCTTGGCCAACGCCATCGCCGTTTGGAGGCCGAGGGGGGGGGCCGAGGGGTTTGGTGACGCTTCACGCAACGAGGCTGTTGAGCGTGTGCATCGTCACGCAATAAAAAATAAAATCCAAAACTATTCAGTGCATAAATAATGTAATTGACCTGAGTGGAGTGCAATTTGTATAGCTAATCATACGGTTTCGAGTTCAATTTGGAATTAATTTGCACGCGTGAGTTTTCAAAAAGCTGAAATTGCACGAGCTGCTTCGGCGAGTGCAATTTGCTTTTTGAAAACTCACAAGTGCAAATTAATTCCAAATCGAATTAGAAAAACCGTATGATTACTTATTAATAATATAAATATGGAAAAATTTGCGTAGAGGATGTCTTATTATAAAACTTTACGAACTCTGAACGATCACCTCTCAGTTTTGTGCGCGCTTAATGTCAGGTGATTTTAATTAGCCAATCATGGCCCAGAATGTGCTCGCGCGTGCATTTGAACTTCGCTGTCGTAATTTTCCAGATTTTCATCTTTGTTATATTTTCTTGGCGGGTTTGAGAATTTAGGTAATAGGCCTTGCTGCAGTTTTTGGAGATTTGAGTCTACTTTCTTCACCGTTTTTAGGCATTATGATTCGCCGTTTACTCTATGCTCCGGATTACGTGGTTAGTTCATTAAAGAGTCTGAGCCGACCTGAGCCTACAACTCGCTGAATACAATTCCCAACAGAGGAAGTGCCGGAAGATCTTTCTTGATTCTGATTGGCTGAGAGCAGTGCAGTTCAAGTGTAACACCAGTGCAAGAAGTGTAACACCAGTGCAAAAAGTGTAACACCAGTGCAAATTACACACATCGTAATTCTGGATTATGATTGACTGAAAGACTAAAGGAAATTTTCTAAGACAATAATATCACGTAAAATTATGACGAAAAGTCTGTGCAGAAGCTACGAATGACAAAAAATGGCTTCAAGAAAGATCTTCCGGCACTTCCTCTGTTGACAATTGTATTCAGCGAGTTGTAGGCTCAGGTCGGCTTATATGGTCGTCCATTTGTTTCAATTAAATTTCATTCACTTTCGCTTTTTTCACCTTATTCGTTGTCGAAAAAGTGGCCACGATTATTTCTATGATCCAGCTGACCACTTGTTAGGATAACAAGCCCAGATGTCATTCCATCAAGTGCAAATCCACCCTTTGAGAATTGATGTTGATTTTTCGAGATTTGTTTTCGTGGGTCAAATGCCCGACAGTCAAAATTTTTGACTAAATTTCCACAGAAAGCGTCGTCGAAGCGTGTTGCATTTGATGTTTGTTTGGAAAAACAATGCTATTCTAAAAATTTTTTTGAATTTGTAGTGGACAAATTCTCCGAATATCGCCAAGTTCTCGATTCTTGCGTGATCACACTGCTGGTCACGGTCTCAAGTAGACTGCAGCAGTCAAAATGCTCGAAGAATTCCAGAGAATTCCTCTGCCGCAAATCCAAAAATATTTTTTACAATCGCTTTGCATTTCCGAACAAACATCAAATAGTCCCATTATGTTTCGACGAGACTTTCTGTGGGAATTCGGTGAACAATGTTGAGTGCCGGTTTGAGACCGTGACTGGCAGTGGGACCCTTGCGATTTTATGGTATGCACAAGCTAGCATGGAGAATTCGTCCACTACAAATCTACAACAACTCTTAGAATCCCTGGCTATTCTAAGAAACATCACATCTTCTCATTGGGTTTGAAAGAAGCTTTTTGCCGGAGTTCGATAAGTACTTTTAACTGCCGATGTAAGCGTAAATTTTGCACATCGCTTGATGGAATGACATCTGGGCTTGTTAAAGTGCTACTGAAACGAAATTTTCGCATGTGAGATTTTTGCTTAATAATAAAGTTTGAACCTTACTTGCAAATACTTTTTTCCGCATACGGTAAGCGAAAACTGCTTTTTCAGCCGTTTGAAGTTGACCGGTTGAGCCTAAAATCGGCACCATCGAACCTCGTTCCCAGGGTCCTCTCTCTACTTCGATACTGCTGGTCACGTGTCCATGCATGCCAATCCAAGCCGCACAGAGGTTGGGTCCTCAACTTAAATTTTGTCAACACTCTCTAGGGAGGTGAATGTTGCGCTGCTTATACAGACGTTATTTTGGAAGAAGGTTAGTTATTTGTCAGAGATCATGCGTGGCCAGTGCTTTGGCTACCTGAACTTCTATGAGGATGACATGTTGCATGAGAGAGAAATTTGCTTATATTTCACTACTTTTTTGGCTCATTTTCTGCCAAGAAAAAATAGGCAATATTTACCCCATCGAATATTTATTTTGCAACTAAGCAGGTTTTTGCACAAATATGGCATACAATATCTCATTTTAAAGTGCATAAAATGGGCTTTTCAGAAAAAAATAAAAAATTCCATAGAAACTCGACACTTTCATGAAAAAAATATTAATTAGCATAAATTAGCATAGAAAGTTCCTCACAAGGGAACTTTTTCTTAAAGTGACATGTTACTGTACAAAACTTTAAAAAGAAAATAAACCCTGTCATGTCAGTAACATTTCCTGAACATTTTGCTACAAAAGAAGAAATCTGGAATTAGTTATGATTTTTTAAGTGCGTCCATGTCAATCAATAAGAATCCAAGCGGGTAAAACAAAGTTCTTTGGAAAAAAAAATTATTGGTGTCAGCATAGGGGTGAACCTAAGTGTTGTAAATTATGAAAGAAGGGGCCTTCCACCACTAGCCTGCGAGCAGGCTCACTTGTTTGGGTTAGGGTAAAGGTAACTGAGAACCGGCGAAGCCGGCGAGAAGAGAGAGGCGGGGAAAAGTGAGCCTGCACGCGAGCTATTCTTGGTTTTCATGTGACGTAATAATATTCCAAAATTAAATACTACCCCTCCTTCTGAGGTTTTAGTTTCACCAGATAAGACCCTATGAGAACTAGACGTTTCACAATGTTTTAGCTCGACAGGGTTCTTCTTAATTATAATAGAGCACGTTTTAATTTCCAAGCTTTTGCGTGTCGTGACATGACCATGACGGACCGAGAAGGCTGTCGCGGAGGTCAAAAGAAGGATTTTCGCTAAAAGAGGTTGTCCTTCCTTAATCAGGCCTATCAACGGGCAAATACTAGAATCACAGTGTTCGGATACTCTCCTTCTCAAATCTTCGTCTGTTCGAAGCTGAAAAACTCTTACCGAAACCGGTCGGCATCACTGAGAAAACATCCCTCCCTTCCAGTAAATAATTAACAGCTATTTTCTGTTCTAGTTTTAGTGCAAAACTTAAGTGAGAATTAATGGAAAGCTGGGGGAACGCTTCTTGAACAAAGTCTACAGACGGTTCGCGTGATGTGAAATGCAGTAAGGTTGCACTGGTTTCTGTAACCTGTCAATTTTAACCAATCGGACCAATCGGATCGCTGCGTTCGTCAGCGAACGCGGGGAATCAATAGCTCGCGTGCAGGCTCACTTTTCTTCGCCCCATTCTTCTCGCCAGCTCTCGGTTGCGGCTCTCCCACCTTTGCCCACGACACTCTGCCCAAACGCGCGAGTGAGCTTGCTCGCAGGCTACTCCACCACCCATGCCATTCACTGAAAGGCCCCACTGCTAGAATACAATCACACTATTATTATAACTTGCTACTTACAATAACAAATGCTAGAAAGTGTAATAAACTTATACATTTTTTTAGTTTTTTTTATACAACTTCTTTTTCCTTTTTTATACAATTTTATTTACTTACTTACTTAGTTACAGGAAGCTACATGTATGGTGCCCTATGGAATTAGCTGTGGTATGCTTTGGAATGAAACTCTTCAAAGCAATTCTTAGTCGTCACATGCATGTACTTTCCTTCGCACTGAGGAGCACTGCAGAAGGAACTGACTTTGAAGTCCCCCCTGCCCTGCTTGAGACAAACCACACAGCGCTTTTGGTGGGCAGTGAAACGTGGGATATGACAGTCTCAAATTCACTCGAGCTGGGGGGAGCTGGTTTCACTGACGAAAGAACTGGTGGTACAACACATTTTGGGAGATTGCAGAGTTCTCTGACAATCTCTTCCCTTAAGTCACTCAAGGAAAAATGACTTGGCCTATGAAGATCTACATTATCTGGAAACTTAGTTCGATGCTCTTTGAAAAGAAGAAAACTATTCACCACGGCTATGTCTATGAGATGAAAAAACAAAGTTTTCCACCACCTCATGCACTTACGGTTAACATTATTAGTTGCTATAATTTGATCCGATCTATCAACAGCATTCATATACCTCTTATAATAATTAGATATGGCTCTGGGCTGTGAAACCACCTTGAAGCTCCATGCACCAGCAGTCTTACATTTCCGGTTAACATGACCATAATCATTAGCATTATCTATAGTAGTAAGAACCGAAACGACCTTATTATCAACCCATTGAAGAGCCAAACAAGAGGAGACCCTTTCCCAAAGCATGCTTCCCCCTTCCCGTCCCTTAGCCCATTCCTTGCTATTTTTGAGACTAGCTGGAAAGTCTCCAAATCTTTGAATAAGGTGACAGACGTATAAAAATTATCAACAAATAAATGATAACCCTGTTTTACAAAAGGCCTAATTAGTTTCATTACAACATCATAGCCCAACCCATTTGCACTGACAGTCTGCCCTGCTTCTTTACGAATGTAAACATTGAAGTCTACAGTGGGGAGATTTTCATCCATGGATGCTGGATGCTTATGGTATTTAACAATTTTTGGGATTTTTATCGCGTGATAGCTGACGACGGCTCAGCCCAAGTCAACTATCATGCATATATAAATCTACCACTCGGTCAAAACTTTATCTATTAAACTGATGAATCCTCTGTACAGATACTTCGAAAATGCAAAGACGAGGCTGCCATTTTGCTGAAAACCGCACCCTGCTTGGCTACTTGCTATTTACAACAGCGTAGCTAATAAAAGAAAGGAATTCGTGATAAAGCGCTAGTAAATTTGTACTAATTGTTCACTAAAAATGTGTAAGTATTTAGGGTTCAAAATAAATTAAAGTCGCTATGTACTGGATACTTTTATACTGAGCTGTAGCTTAAGGCTGCTTTTTTTTAGAGGAGAAACACCAGCTGCATACTCAGAAGTAATAAAATGTTAGCGCCTTTTGTTACCAAAATTTCTCCAACAAAAGCGCTCTTTGACATTCCTATACTGCGTGCCGTATGTTGCTGGTGCTTATGCTCATGAAAACCAGCGTTTTGTGGACTACAGGTACAAGCAACATTTTTATTGATCACATTTTGGTGAAAAAAAAACAAAGTTTTGAATTTGACTAAAGGACGCTAATACTCAGAGCTGTGATTCATTTTTCATTATTCGAAAAAAATCTCACTTGTACTATTGTCCTAAAAACTCGCACCTCATCTTTGTATCAGTCATGTAAATTAAATAACTCACAATATCACCAGTGTTACACTTAAGTCAAAAATTTCTTTGGACAAATTCGAGTAAGTTTTTTCTGGTGCGTTTGGTTATGCGTCTTGCTATAAAGACGAGTATAATTAATTATTATTTCATGAGTACGCGTTGGACCATCTTTATCCAACTAGCGAAAGTGGAATAACTGTTTTATTTAAAACAACCCCTCCCCCCGCGCCCACGACTATAGAAACCGGCCAAAAATAAAATTAAAACCCCCCTGAAACTTATGCGTACAGTTGCCATATTTTTAGAAAATGGTATAGTGGCTATGTACCATGATGGCTTTTCAATTAAAACCTCTTGAATCGCATTATACTATGATCCAGTTTAAACGACATAGAAATATACACTTCGATCCTATTAAATATGCTTTGACCTGCCCTGGTCAGGTGAACTCTGTAATAAATATAACGCAACTCAAAACTTATCTCACGTCTCCCAGGCCTGAGTTATAAACGTCCATGTGAAGCGCATAACAGGCATTCAAGCTAGCAAAAACGCGAAACGTGACATTTGCCGCTCATTTAATAACGGACAGATTTAATGCCCGATGATCCCATCTTGATAAGAGAAAAGAGTGAATTCTATAACGGTTTTGTTCCTCGTAATTAACAAAAACTTTCACCTCTATTATGTACTGGAAACTTACACCTCGGCCTCGACTCACGTCAAGTTAACAAAGAAAGTGATAGAAAATAACAATTCATCTCGTGAACAAGTCTCTTTGAAGTTTGTTTCAACAAATTGATCAAACACGGGAAAAAAACTTTAAAGTTTGTTCGCGTGTTTAATCGACAAGTTTCTTTCTGTAATTTCCGTAGAGCGCGTAAGCTGGCGCATGCTAAACACTTAACGCGGATCATGAAAAATAATTGTTTTTGATTAGGATAAATTAAAGTACGATCATTTTGAAAAGAAAAAGGTTCATACTGACTTCAAGCGCACAGATTAGCTTATGCAAGACTTTTTTTTATCAGGTTTCGGCAAGAAGGAGAGCTTTCAAAGTGATATAAATGTTTGTAATGATCATGGCTTTTCATTGTTGAAAAAATCTCACTCTTCCCTTTTGTTCTGAAAACTCGCACCTCGTCTCGCGTGGGATGTTTTATAACTATAGACATTTTGCTCTTTTGTTTGCGTGTTTAATTAATGAGCGTGTTTATGCTTATATTTGTAAAGCCATGAGTATATAAGGGACCCGCTAAAACCTACTTCACTTTATCATTACTCGCAACGAGTGAAGGTACACAAACGTTGATCATGAAGTTTTCTTGGCTGTTATCAGTGACACTGTTGGTTTTGGTTCATACTCCGCAAGGATATAGCAAAAGCAAGTAAGTTTTATCTTATGCTTCAAACATTTTTGCTAAAACTCGCGCACTATATTTTCCGGGAACAGGACTTGATTCTCGTGTTGTCCACGCGCGTCGCGTAGTCCTCGTTTGTCCAAGATGAACTTCGCGCTAGCTAATGACTTTATCAGATAGCTTGCGATCTCGAATAGACATTGGTAAGTTCTATCTAAGTCACAAACTAGTTAGGTTTTATTGCTAATGTAAGTCAGCTCAGGAATTCAGTAAATAGATTACGCCTGGAATGTATGGTAATTATTCAGTCTTGAAATCTTTTCATCCTTAGTAGCATTTAGATTAATTAAAGATGGTGGCGGGGACTCAAAATTTTTCATGAGCTAGAAACGCGTTTTCGTTTCTTACTCGAATGTTGTGGACAGCTCTTTAATCAACGAAAAAGCTGTGTTTGTCCTAACTTTCCAGATCAGTGTAATATATTCTGTCATTGTCAAGTCCCGTACAATTAAATATTGTCTTTATTTTGCTGTAGATCTGGCGGTGACCTGCGCAACGGATTTCCACGAGATGAGGTATGTATATCTAGATAAATACGCGTTTGCTTCTTTTTATTCTAAGAAATGCAACAAGTCAATTGATGATGCATGTTAAAAAGGACTAGAGCACACAAATCATTTTTTTCAGTTTACGTCGTATTTATTAGATTGCCTGCATTCTGGAATACTACGGTGTTTCGTATGCTGTTCTTAGAATTGTTTTTTTTTGGCCATTTGGTTATTGGTCTATTTTGAACTGTCTGGCTTATCCGTGATAGGCGCTGGGGGAGATAAGTGTTTAAGATACTATATGTCAGTTACAATAGTTCAGTGCTCGCAGTTGTTTCTACTACTGTATCTCGTATTATGTCCTCTTCACGAATTGGTATGACAAAAGGTAGTCAATGAAAACTGAACAAACCGTGAGCTAGTACATTTTAAGTGATCCATAGTTAATGTTTTAAATCGACCGTTTCGCTTAGCTATGTTGAGCCACTTCAAATCTAGTTGTTTTGTGAGCAGAAAGACTACATTCTGAGACTATCGCGTATTTGATCCCGGGTTGACCCCAAATTTTAAACTTGCAAGACTTTTCCAAAATTATTTCCATGTGCCTAGAAAATCTCTGGCTACTCTTATCCATAGTTGATAGATGTCTTATCCAACAATGTTAGTAATATCTTTAGACTGACATTCTGGTACACTGATCTCGTACTCACTCACAAATGCAGCAAGATTTTGACCAAAGTGCAGCAAAATCCCTGTAATTGTCCGAAGCAACTCTACTTTACCTACAATTCGAATTATTCATTACAAATCCTCGTTTTTGTATTGAAATCTACTTTAACTCTTGCACGGTGAAATTGAACGATTCGTGAATTAGAATCTAATCAACCCGGCTTGTTTGGGAAGATGCTAAAATGTTAATTGTTTCATTTCTTTCCATTTTCCCCAGAATTATGAATTATTACTGCGCATTGTTAGAGAGGGAGGCCATCGTGGATTGACGGAGTGTCAACAACTGTTTAGAAACGAGGTCTGGAACTGTTCATTGGGTGACAAGAATGTCTACAAACAGTTACCAATCTTTTTTAAGACAACTTTGATTCACGGTAAGTTCAACAGAAATTCTTTGGTTAACTTTTTATTAAGCGATATCCCAAATGGGGGTATGTTTTCTAACCATTACTTCAAGTGACGCTATCAGTCCAGTTTGAATAATTAAAACAAAAATCGTTACGTACTTTATAGATGTAAAGAGAAAGAGGACCTTTTTTTATTGCAAATTCAAAATTCATTTAGACTTTCCAAAGAAATTTGTCACTGTGCTGTGTTGCTGGGCGAGTGAAACTTCAACCACAGGTTACCTAAGCTCAGAAATGAACGATTATATTCTTAAGCCTACAAAATACGACCTTGATTTTCCCATACAAATACTTATTTTCGACCGTTGCGTAACCTGAGTACCACTGTATGTACAGAGACGCTTATTTGCAAACTTGGACCACCTGTTCGGACCTTTACTTTATGTATTGTTTTCGTCAGGCAATTGAATTCTCTCAATATTCATGCCATGCTCTTGGAAACACTTTTTATTATTAAAAACTGGATCATTAGATAATGCAATTTGAGAGTTTTCACTGGCTAAGCCATCATGGGTTATGAACCATTATACCATGCTCTACAAATATGGTAAGCGTATTCGAGATTTGTTCCGCGTTTTTATTTTATTCGAGTTTAGTTTTCGCGCTTATCGAAGCCAAGTCGAAGCCAAGTCGAGCCCAACGCGCGCTCGTGAATAATTTTTAATTGGTCAACCTGTAGTTCAATTAAGGTGAAATGAGATACCTAAGATAATTTTAGCCACGAGTCTAATGATGTGTCCTCATTTCATTTCAGCCACTCGAGAAACAGCTTTTCTTCACGCCATCAGCTCAGCCGCCATTACACACGAGTTCACTCATCAGTGCAGCCAGAACAGAATACCCGGATGTAAGTGCGGCAAGACAAGAAAACAACCAAAAGCAAACAGCGGATGGCAGTGGGGAGGCTGTAGCGATGACATCAAGTTTGGAGAAAAGGAGACGAGACTCTTTATTGAAAAACTGGAGAAAGGAAACAACGCCCGTACAGCATTTAACCTGCATAATAACGAAGTAGGAAGAAAGGTAAGCTGATATGGGGTTTGTTAAGCTAAACCGTTTAATGATGATTTTAGAAGTAAACTGCTAAAAACTCTCACTTGTCCGTGTTGCGCAAAGTCGATCCGCGCCCTAAGATAGGTTTAGACTTTGCTTAGGTCTTATGATGATTCAGATTTATAGAAGAGAACTTTGTTTTTGAGGCTGGAATCTTTCGTTAGTTATTGAAAAATATCAGGGTTTTCTCTAGTACGACCTCAAGCGAAGTCTTGCTGTACTTAGATAACTTGGATAACTACGTGTTCTTTCATCAAAGACAAATTATAAAATGAAACAAGACCAAAAAAACAGGGAATATACAGGGCACTTTTCATATCTTTCTTATTTTTCATTACCTTTACCTTAACAGTGTCTTTTGACTACCTCTCTCATGGCCTGTTGTCACTTTTATTTAACAGGTTGTTCGAGGAATCCTGAGGAAAGAATGTAAGTGTCATGGTGTCACCGGAGGCTGCAATTTGAAAACCTGCTGGAAGCAGCTGGCCCCCTTCAAGGTGGTTGGATCGGAACTAAAACAGAAATACCGCACAGCTGTCCGAGTATCATTCCTGAACAACGAGCTTCAACGAGATACCCACCGAGACAGACTGGTGACTAAAACAGAGAAGAAGCTGGTCTATCTCGACTCATCCCCAGACTACTGTGTACGGAACGCGACTACTGGCTCGCCTGGAATGCTGGGAAGGACATGCCAAAATCAAAATTTAACCAATGATGAGGAATGTAGGTCTCTTTGTAACTCTTGTAATCTGCGACACCGAACAGTAGAACATAACAAACAAGTCAAATGTAAATGTAAGTTCGTGTGGTGCTGTACTGTAAAATGTAAGGTTTGCACCGTCAAGTATTCGCTTACAACTTGTGTGTAATTTAGGTTAGGATAAAAACCTTACCAAGCTACCGTTAGATTTAAGCTCCTTTCAGAATCTTGAGCGATAAATGGTATTTTTCAGACTCGTGTTTATTTCAGTCGTTTAGAAGTGTTTTTTCTGTGGATAGTTCTTAGGAGAAGTAGCTTTGAAATTTAAAGTATTATGTGACCCAGTCATTGAGCGGTGTTTCCAGTAAGTTTTATTACTAATGTATTAAGTTATTTTCGCGATAATAAAACATGGAAGGCCGTGTATTGTTGTTGTTTTGTTTTTTATGCGGTAGAGAATACAATACGCCTTATTCCAAAATGGCCGTCATTTTAGTATTCTTTTGTTTTCTTGCAAATTAGCTCTTGATGCCTCGTTCGTAAACTCGAAATTCAAAAGAATATTTTCCGTTAAACGAGGCAACAAGGGCTAATTTGCAAGCAAACAAAACGATACTAAATTGCGGCCATCTTGGAATAAGCTGTATATTTCTAGTTTAGCTTTTAGTCGTCCCCAGATTGCCCTCAATTTACCCCAATCTAAAGCCCAGACTCCCCTTATTAAATTCAAGTTAGCATATGAACTCAAACTTCTGTTTTGGATACACAAAGAAAAGACGTTTTCTGATAGAACAAAGCAGAGAAAAGTCTAATGCACATTTATTTAAATCAGGGACGCGTTTTAATATTTATCTTTTTCTGGATATGTCTGCAGTGTATGAAGGTGTTTCCACCTCGCCGCATTCCTTTTACGTTTGAAGCTATTAATTCGAAGGGTTAAGTTTCATGGTTGTCTCCGTGGCGCAATCGGTTAGCGCGTTCGGCTGTTAACCGAAAGGTTGGTGGTTCAAGCCCACCCGGGGACGAATTTTTTTTTTTCGCAGGAAAATGCACAAAGTTCCCTGTCAATCAAAATGTTTTGAGCTCAATAATTTTATTTCAGCGTCATTTGCAATGGTCCCTCTTTTGCATTGTTTACTGTGTATATCTCAGTACTCCCCCCTCACTTGTTAAAGGTTCTGAATGCTATTTGTTAAGCTAATCCTGTGTTTACTTGTCATCCATTGTTCAGTCGCATGTTTTCTATTCCTACCGAGTCCCTGCGACTAGTTCCCTGGTGTGTACCGACCTTAACGAATTCTTTAGGCCCCGTCCACACGGACCCAGATATTTTTTCCCGTCCACACGTAGCTATTCAAACCGAATTCGCCTTTTCACACGCATGTCGGATTCACTCTAGAGAAACTAGGAGTTCACATCGTGCCGCCACATTGGTTTACTGTTCGGTATGACACTGGGCACGATTTTGCTATGTCATGGGATTCGAAAATATCCAGATTCGCCGTCCACACGTTATCAGATTCGTTGTGGATTTCTTTTTGTCCACTCCGGAGAGCGGATTGAAAAAAGCAACCGGATTCGCTGCCGAATTCGCCGGATGCGTGTGGACGAAAACCGTATCAGGAAAGAATTAGTTGCGCTTTCAAAACATCCGGATACGTGTGGACGGAGCGGTGATCGTCCCCACCCGTTTCCTCGGGGATTTCCGAGCTTTTCAATGTGCGTTCAATATGGCCCCCATGTCCTTTCCCTTGCCAAACACCGCACGCTCCCTTGTGCGCACCCACGTGCTCCGTGAAAGTCTTCCATTCCCGGGGGAGGGTATGAGTGAAAGCCTTCCCTCCCAGGAGGGGAGAGAAGGAATTCACATAACAAACTGACAACATAGTCTACGTGAAAGCCTTCCATTCCCAGGGAAGGTATGAGTGAAAGCCTTCTTTCCCGGCAGGGGAGGGAAGGAATTCACAAAACAAACTGACAACGTAGTCCCACAAAAACTCAATGAATCGAGCTTCTACTTCAACTTGAAAGATTGTCAGCTGTTGGTTAAAATATATTAGTATAAATTTACCGTAGTCTATTGTGAATCCGTAAATTTGATTGACTAAATTATCGTTTTCTATCTGCTGATAGTCAAGAGTTACGCATCAGCGCACATCACGTTTGAACCTGATGTAACGTAATAAAACAGTTCTTTCTACGCGGTACTTGACCTTTTTTTATGCAATGAGACTACGGTAAATTTCTACTAAAACAATTAGACTACTCGCCCTCGTTTTCTACGAGCGATAGTCAACTCGGCTGCGCCTCGTTGACTATCTGCTCGTAGAAAACTCGGGCTCGTAGTCTAATTGTTAAATAACAGCCAACTACCCTCAAATCTTATGTCCTCGTATAAGTTCCGTTTATTTGATTTCAAGTCGCTTTAATTATCGTTTTATGTCGAAGCTTCGTCTTCCACTCTCTCCTCTTCGTCCTCGTCATCTTCCAAACTGCACAGCAGCGAGTCGTTTTCATACGTTGGGAAAAAGTACCTAAAAAACAAAAACATGCCATGATTCCCTTAACTAAATACTTTTGTTCTTGGGCCATCGTAGTCTGATCAAAAATAAGAAACAAACAGCAGTGATATTCATATTGAACTTGCACACTTTTTGATTAAGATTTCACGTTTCGTATGTACTCTACATACATTTTCAAAAGTAACCGTTAAAATTTAAAGAGCTATTTATATATAACAAAGGTGAGGGGTCTGGAACCTACACTAAGCAAATACTTAACAAAGAACTATAAAAACTAGAGTAGATTAATAAAGCATCTGGCAGTCAAGTTCTTGAATAAATAAGATTTCTTTGATTTTGCAATGGTAGTCTGTTTTGCTCTTCGCCAAAATATCAAAGTAAACCAACTTGATGTCAGCGCGTGGTCATCAACTACCCCCCCCCCCCCCCCCCCCCCGGGTCGGTATTATTTCAAAGGTTAGGGCCCAAAAGTTTTAGCCCCTCCCTCTCAAATTAACAGCCCAAAAATCTTGCCCCCTCTTTAAAATGTGAGCCCAAAAAATTGTAACCCTCCCCTGCGAAAAAATTTTGAGAATTAGAATGTTGCACCGCGAGAAACCATACGAACGTTATTTTGAGACAATTATTTCACTGGAATGGGAAAAAAGTGTTGCTATTTTCATACACTATTTACAAAACCCAATGGTTCACCATGGGAACCCGTACAATAAACAGCCCCGTTGTTACTTATTGAATTCCGCACGATTCAACGACCATAACGCAGAACATGTTACACGTAAAGAAGTCGAAGCTTCAATCGAAACTTTACAAAAAAACCTAAAGGAAGACATTCATCAGGTAGAGTTTTAACAGGACATAAAACTGCACATGACTTTGATGAGCAAAAGCTAACCGAATTGCAGGGTTTTAGAAATGAATTACACACTTCAATAACTAGTCTAAGTCAGCTCCAAGAAACCTGCAAAGCAGCATTTAAGCACTCCCTTTTCTGCAATGAAAAGAAAATCAAGAAAAAGGAAGGAAAATACCCAAAAAGGCGAGGCATGTGGCCAGGACGACTGAGGTCCTCAACAAGATTGCGCCTGATTGGTCGGAGGGTAAGATTTGTGAAAAGGAGGATTTGTACGGAGACATTGTAAAAGAACTTGGAAAAAGAGAGCAGAAATGGGCGGTAACTTTGATGTCTGATCAGTGCGAACTTTTAAATGACAGCGCGAAAATCAGAGCTTAGAACAATGTTAGGGTTTTCTGAAAGTGAGAGTAGCTCTAATGCAAGTGACGACGACGAAAGTACCGACCAAGATAACCTAAGTAGCATCAATGACAGCAAAGACAGTGGAAGAAATAGCGATGACGCGCCCGATGATAGTGATGTAACTGAACAATGTCAGGAGGAGGATTCGGGAAGTGTCTTTACTGCAGTGGAAGCATACCACAGCAGCAGTGCAGAAGACATTGGCCCCTACTGGAACACATTGGAATGCACTCCTTACTATGAGCCCATTGAGTAAACGTTTATACATCTTCACTGGACATTGGCATACTGTTTCAAGACTAAACTATGTCGCATTTGTTGAAAAAGAAAAAAACAATATGTTTGATACCGTTACTGTTTAAGACTGATTGAGTTTTATAGCATACCAGAATTTATTGATTTTTTTAAATAACAATAAATCAGGTGATGTTTATAAAATTGTTCTCGGTGTGAGCTTTTTCACTGTGCAATTAAGCTTTGAGTATACGACTCTATGAAGATTCAAGTGAAGTGTGAATTATTTCATATACACTTTATATCTATGAAGATTCTCTTGCTATGCTAAAGTCAATAGCTCAAAACCCATTTGTGCACATCGCCCAACGTTTTAATGAAAGGCACCCAGAAATTGTAACCCTCCCCTAAACGTGGCCCCATAAAATTATGGCCCACCCCAAATGGGCGCCCAAAAAAACACAGCCCTCCCCCAAAATTTACCGCCCCCCCCCCCCCCCCAATAGTTAATGACCGCTCACTCATGTCCAGTAGTTTTGACCTAGTTGGTGCATGGATTCTTACCATTCTTTCGTAAAATGAGGACTACCGAGGGCATTAAGTAGTAGAATGAGATTAAATTGCTCAAGAATGAAGAAACTCACTGTGGTTGATCCCACACCGTTGAATCTTCAGGCAGGACAAAGTGTTGTACTCTCTCCATATGTTCCAAGACAGCAAGCCTTGAAGGAAAGTTTTCTTGACACTTCACACAGTTATGCCTGTAAACCTACGAGGGACAAGAGGAATATCATCAAATAGATTCAACTTTTCTAAAATTTCCAATGGCGAGTAGAACAGTGGATTTTGGGTTGACAGTGCCGGACTAGAAAATTTGGCCGTACTTTCCAAAAAGGACAACAACCCCACAAGGTATACCAACGAGGTACACCAAGGTATACCGGGATTTTCGTCCCGGGGAGTACTCCCTATAATGGCCTATACGGGACTCTGGGGCTCCGCCTGAAAGGGTACCTTTTTCAGGCTTCAGGTATGTAAAAGAGTAGGGATTTCACAAGCTGAGGTAAATAAAAGGGTAGGGAAATCGGTTGTTTCACAACGTGAACTGAATAAATAACATTTGTCGCTTGCTTAACAATTCTTCTGGTAATGCTTGATATTCTCCCATAATATTGTTCATTAACTTCAGGGCTTAGAAAGGGAGTGCAGTGTTCTAAATCTCTAACTCATCCCAGTCTCCCAATCGCTGAATGAATAAGATGGACTGGATACTAATCTCTCTTGTAACCCCTCTCATCAGACCAGGATTGTATTTCTAGTTTTTGACATACCATGTTGTGTTCACAGTCTTTCAAAGTAGCAAGGTATTAAGTAATGATCCAGATAAGAACTATTATAGCATTTTCTATTGTCCTGCGGCAATACGCTTTCCCCACATTGAAACGGTTGTGTTTTCAGACGAGAATTTATCAACCAATAGAAAGCAGGTTTATGAAATAAAATGTATTTAGTTTCCTTTGTGTTAAAACATTTCAACCAATCACAACAGTTGTAAACAAAGACAATAAAAGCTTCCAATTTTCCAATGTTTCCCACATGGGCCAATTATACTTTGACTCAGAAGAGATTTTGTTACAAGAAAGATAGTTGATCAATTAGGGGTAAATAAATAGACAGCTACCTGAAGTTTTGGTATATTTTGCCGACTGAGTCAATCAGAAGTATGATACAACAATAGCAAAGTTGTGCAAAAGTTAGCACCTTTCCACATTCCTTGCCGCGTGGAGCTATCTTTCTTACAAGGACCGTTACCTAAAGAAAGAATGGTGCAAAAAATATACAAACGACATACCTGTCTCCTGATGTAATTGACAATCTTAACTTGGTGATAGAAGTTTAACCCTAAGGTTGAAAGAATAAACAAAAAACCAAAAGACAGTTCAGAAGTTTACCTAGTTATGCATTTTGATGTTTAAAAGATGTAATAATGATTTACTATCTGATCTTTGAATTTATACACAGAAAGTACTTATTTTTCACTTCCAAACTCATATGAACAATAACTAGTTACAAAATAATTGAGCTATTGCACACGCTCTCATTGGTCGATTGTTGTTGGTTGTGACGTTTAAAGCAGTACTATGATCAAATTTTTACCCCTTGATTTTAAGGTGTATCACATAGAACTCCATGAAAGAATAAAAAACGCTGTTTACCATTTGTAAATATCTGCATTAATTCTGGAAATATTTAAATTTAAAATTTCTGTAAAATATGCAAATGAGAAGACTGATGACGTCTTACGCTCAAACCAATATTATATCAAGTATATAAATAGAGCTATCTTGGCAAATTTGCAATACAGACCATTGAAACTTGGCAGGCTAATAGTTCTACAGGAAACACATGAAAGGCTATACAAAAAATCTGTTACCATGGCAACTCACTCTTTTTCAGTTCTCACACTTGATTTCAAGATGTTATTGATTTTCAGTTTCGAACTGTTAAACAAGGCCCTAAACTTGAGCTAACATATTTGTATGTTTATTGGATCATCCATACAGCGTTTTTCTTCTCATCCAGACTACTTGTTTATGTTTTAAAATGGCTTATAAAGGAAAGATGTGATTTTCATCATAGTACCACTTCAAGATTCGTGCATATTTTTAAGAATTATATTAAAAAAGCAATAGAGCACTTCTCAAAAATTAAGCAAATCCCTGACTGTCTCGGGTTTGCATAACTGTCTTGAATTCTCCCAACCCTCCCTATGTTTAGACGAGGCTATGTAAACACGAAAAAAGTGCTCTGTTGCTTAAATGACTAACACATACCTAGAGAGCGTTTGATTCCGAGAAAATCAAACAAATGCTTTTCCTAAGAAAGAAAGGAAAAAGGTTTAGTTGGACACAGTATCAGTGAATCAGTTTATCACTGAAAGCAGTGACAAGTAATGGTAATTATGAAGACAAAACACAGTCAATGGGTTCTGTCTAGCAAACCACAAAAACCGAAGCAAACGTATTCACAAAAGCATCATTCAGATCTTATCAACTAACTTTCATATGTTGAAGAACTTCACTTGTTATAGGACAGGACGTCTCACAAAAGAGACAAACAGATGGAGGTAAATCACCTGTCCAGTCACTCCAGTCGCTGTGGACACAAAAATTAAAACACATACAGCATAAGATTACATCATTTTCACAGCAAAGCTGGTGTTTCAATGTACCGGTATGTGAAAAATGTGGCTTTTTTAGCGCTCAATTGCAGGACAACAAGGTCATTGCAAATTACATCACAGAGATGATGCCCATTCCACTTTTTGACAACCTAATCATGGATTCTGGAATCTAATTATTCTGACAAATGCATATCAAGTGAAGCTGCATTGCAACAGGTTTATCTGTCACATTTAACAAATGAAAATCATCCTTATAATCATCAACATCAGCACGATTGATGGGTTGAAAACACCATTCACTCCATCTTGATGTCATGTTTGCTTGTCCTTGTCTTGATCATTGTAGTGCGGTTTTGTTCAAAGATGACTGTGCCTGTGAAGAACTTATGCCTTGAGGTAACTTACCATAAAGACTTAATTTGCAATGACAACTACAAACAAAGAATTATTGTATTGGATTGAGTGAAAAGACAAGCAGGGAAAGGTGATAACTATAGAAAGGGAGCAAGCTGCCAGATGGGTGCAACACTTTGAAGAAGTCTTTAATCAGCCAGAGGAACCAACAGACCCACCACCTTCTGAATCATATCTTGATATAGACACCAGCCACCCAGGCATAGCAGAGGTTCGCTTGGCAATTGAAAGTACGAAAAACAGAAAGGCCCCAGGAATTGATTCACTTCAGGCTGAACTTTTTAAAGCGGATATAACTACAACAACTAGGTTATTAATGGAACTCTTCTCAAAGATCTGGGAAGAAGAAGAAGTTATTCCTAATGACTGGACCAAAGGCCTTATATTCATGCTCCCAAAGAAAGGTGATCTCTGCAACTGTGATAACTGGAGGGGAATTACCCTACTCTCTGTATCAAGTAGTGGGAGGCGTGGTGGCCTCATGGTTAGTGCGCTCGACTCCGGAGCGAGCGGTCCGGGTTCGAGCCCTGGCTGGGGACATTGTGTTGTGTTCTTGGGCAAGACACTTTACTCTCACGGTGCCTCTCTCCACCCAGGGGTATAAATGGGTACTGGCGAATTTAATGCTGGGGGGTAACCCTGCGATGGACTAGCATCCCATCCAGGGGGGAGTAGAAATACTCCTAGTCGCTTCATGCTACAGAAACCGGGATAAGCTCTGGCCTGATGGGCCACATTTGGCCCGAATGCAGACTTTACCTTTTTTTTTTTTACCTGTATCAAGTAAGATATTTTGCAGGATACTGCTTAAGTGCATCGAAAAGGCTATCAATTTGACACTCAGAGAGGAACAGGCTGGGTTTAGAAGAGGAAGAGGTTGTATGGGTCAGATTTTTGCTTTACGAAACATCCTGGAACGGTCTCTGGAATGGAACATATCTCTTTGCATCAACTTTATCAATTTTCAAAAGCCATTCGATAGTGTGCATCGAGAGAGTCTATGGAAGATCCTTCAAGTATATGGATTACCACCTAAGATTATCAACCTTATCAAGATGTTCTATAACAACTTCGAATATAGTATCATCCTTGATAACACCATTACAGAAGCATTTCCAGTAAAATCAGGAGTGCACCAGGGTTGTGTACTCTCGCCTATTCTCTTCCTTGTTACTATCGACTGGGTGATGCATCAAGCAACCTCTCTGCGCTCTCGTGGAATACAGTGGACTATCTTCTCTCACCTTCAAGACCTTGACTTTGCTGATGATATTGCCATCCTTTCTTCAACACCTACTCATCTCCAGGAGAAAACAGACGATCGATCTCAATATAAATGCCAAGAAAACGGGACTGATCTTTAGCAAAAAGAAATCCAAAATTATGTGTGTCAACTCTGACGCATCAAGGCCAATCAACATCGATGGAGAACAGCTGGAACATATTGAAGAGTTCACTTATCTCGGGAGTGTGATCAGTACAGACAACAGTGCCCAGAAGGACATCAAGGCTAGGCTCAACAAAGCCAGGTGTGCATTTAGTAGACTCAAAAACATCTAGAAGTCTAAAGAGTATAGCCTTAAGACTAAAGTGCGCATCTACAACAGTAACGTTAAATCTGTGCTACTGTACGGCTCTGAATGCTGGAGAATTGTCAAAAGTGACATAAACAAAGTCAATGCTTTTCACAATAGCTGTCTGTGAAGGATCTGCAACATCTTCTGGCCCAACAAAAATTCCAACAATGACCTGCATCAGAAGACTGGGTGCACAACTATAGATCTTGAAATCAAGAAATGCTGGCTTAGATGGCTGGGACATGTCTTACGAATGTCGCCAGAGAGGATACCAGGGTTGCCCTTGGGTAGACACCTGCAGGCAGAAGAAAAAGGGGAAGACCCAAAACCACCTGGAGAAAGACGGTGGAAACTGAACTTAGTGAGATGGGTTTGTCATGGGGAGAGGCACAGGCTATTGTGAAGGACAAGACCGGGTGGAAAAGTGACATTGTTGCGGCCCCATGCCCCACCAGGGGCAATAAGGTCTAGAGAGATTGGTTGAAAAAATAGATTCTATTAGGTCATTGCCAAGAAGATATCAAAAAGTGGTTCAGGTAAAGAAAGTGGCTCAAATAAATGCATTATGGGTACTTAATAAAGGGATACATTATGGGTACTTACAAAGACTATTATTATTATTATTATTATTATTATTAAATATAAAATTAACATTAACATCACATGCTAAGTTCATTATCAAGGTATTTCAACTCACTCCTCCCCTGCACTGCTTTCTGTTTTATACTCTTCCTCCTCTTCATTCTCATTTTGAATGTCTTCCCACGTTTTGCCTAATTCCTGTTGGTAGTAAGAGGAAGAACAAATCATTGAATCAATCACAGAGGCATCGTCTTTACCTAAATGAGTTGTCAAAGAGAGTAAAAAATACTGGTTTTAAAAGTCCTTGTAAGAAAACACAAGGCATAGAGTCACATAATATTTTTTAGCCCAAGGCAAAGTCTGCATACGAGCCAAGTGGCCCATCAGACTGGAGCTTATCTCAGTTTCTGTAGCATGAAGCAACTACAAGTATTTGTACTCCCCCCTTGATGGGATGCTAGTCTATTGCATTGCATTTATACATCTGCTTGGAGAGAGGCACTTTGACGATGAAGTGTCTTGCCCAAGAACACAACACAATGTCCATGGCCAGGGCTTGAACCCAGACCACTTGATCTGGAGATGAGTGTACCAACCACGAGGCTGTACTACAAGCCCACATTTTTCAGTCAAAAGCTCCAAATATTAACTGTTCATTCTGATATTAAATGTTGCATCAGCATGCAGTACTGTGAATTGTAATTTCTCACCACTTGGTACTTGAGAATATGTTAATACCATAGGGAGAGATTAGTTGTTCATCATTCTTTAAGTTAAAGAGAAAACTTTGTTTTGACTGTAAACTGGCTTCATAAAAAACAATGGAAATCAAAACACTGTGTCCCCCTATAAACATTTGCCTATGGCAGTTCAAAGGATAAATAATGCTATCCACTATATAAATCACTATCTTCTGAAAAGCATAGTTTGTTTCTTATCACCTAACCACTGGATAGCGACTTAAATCTATTCATTGGAATCTATTCATTGGAGATCCAAAAATCTGATTGTTTCTCCCTATTTGCTGATAGAAAACGAGGCAGGCGAGTGCTGCTCTCGAAACTGAAAATTCTTAATTCTAGACCTAAAAAATACACAAAATTGTAGGTGTAGTGCTGCAATCTGTTAGAGTTTTTCTCTCATTTTCTATGAGCGATAGTCAACTTGGCTAGATCTTGTTGGCAATTTGCTCTGCGAAAACAAGGGCTTGTAGCCTAATTGAAGGCTTTGGTGTAAAAAGGGCATTAGGGTTTTTACCCAAAAGTGAACTTTGTCAAAAACGCTCCAAATGTCACATGCAGTTTTGTTTACGTGTGTCAAACAATGCTCTGCATGCTTTACCCCTGAAGTTTGCTTCCTTTTTGAAATATTACGTATGCGAAAAAACACATTTTTCCAAGGGCATTCTCTGGGGACCTTTCGTTGAATGAAAAACAAAAGAAACCTTCTGTTTCGCTAAGCGATGAAGTCACTATAATAGCTTCATTCTCTTACTACTGTTTCGTTAGCGCAAGCGGGTAAGGCACTGAGTGTACCAGATTTGAATTTATTTTGCTGAGACACTGGTTTGATACGAGGTTGCTCAATTTTTTTTACCGTTGTTTCTTTAGTTCTTTGAAAAATCAAGATATCTATTTAAAGAAATTGCATATAGAGCTGGTATCTGCGGAGATTTTTTTATACACAGGCTATTGTGATGAAAACACACAACACGCGAGTTTCGATCGAGCATCAAAGAAGAGAGAAGTGATGCATTACAGCTCTCGACTAATATCTTAAGCATTGTTTTTAAGTACCTTGTAGCCTGGCTGGCGGTTGAGAGGCATCATAAAGCCTTGATAAACCCGTAAGTCACCAACACGTTTTAAAGAAGCAAAATGTGTTCTCTAACTTCCAACGCAACTGATATAAGCGGCAAGTTATAAGCATTTGAAGTTAGGTCGATCCAGGCAGCAAAGTCCTGAAATCAACATCTTCTTAAGGTTACACATTGATTGTTTTCTGTGCCCTAACACTGCACTAACCCTAACGTGTCCTGACCCTAAGCAATAACCCTAACCCTGAATGTTAACTGTAACCCTAACCCTGAATTTTAACCGTAACCCTAACCTTCAACGCTAACCCTAACTCTAATAAAACTGGGAACTGTTAACCCTCAAGGGTTTAAGTCCTTGTGGTGGCGTGATAATATGAAATCAAAATTTTAACTGTCTGTAAATGACCTGATATCAACATTGTCTAGCTTGTGCATTGCGTGAAATTCAAGTCTTTGCGGTCGCACGTTAACGTGAAATCAAAATTGTAACGGTTTTAACCTGAAATCAACATTTTTTAAGGTTACATGTTGCAAAAGATCAATAATTTGCTGGATTTGAAGTGAAATTACAGTCTTTGCAGTCACGTGACAGCAAATACAGGGTTTTTTGCACACGTTATATCTCAAAAACGATGCAAACTTCAGGGAAAAAATGTAGAACATTGTTTGACACACGTAAACAAAACTGCATTCGAAATTTGGAGCGTTTTTGACAAAGTTCACTCTCGAGTAAAAAACCTAATGCCCTTTTTCCACCGAAGCCTTCAATTGTTAATTAACCACATTTTGAACAACTGTCCCCTGGTCACTGAAGTTAGATATTGATCCCAGTCAAAAGTTTTGCTTTCATTAAGCTTACCAGATAATTTATAACATAAAACCTGTCGTATTCTTTATTCTTGGGGTTGATTTTCTTGTGTTGTTTCTTTCTCATGTGATCTTTAAGTGCTGTTCTGTCTTTAAATAACTTCTCACAAAACAGACACTGTAAACTGAGGGGACAAGAAGAAACTTGTAAGTAGCCAGAGAATCTTTAATTGTGACTGTTAGACAGTAACAATGAAGACTCTCTTATCATAAAAATGTGACAGAAGCTGGTCAAGAACTTCAAAAGCAACTTTCAGAACTGAGTGCATTTGTCTTATTAAACTATGATAATCATTCATGATGTAAAGACAAAAAGCAAATGGATGAAAATATCTAAAAGTGTACTATAAAAATTAATCTTGATTTACGTAAACTCTTGAATTGATTACCACTACCAAAGAAAGACTGATTTCCAAAACTAAGTGGAAAAATGACTTTATACACCTAGATATTTAACAGATCATATATCTACAGATGTTCAGTACTTTAGAAAGTAAAACACTGACAAGAAGAATGACTTGGTTTCTTTGTTTTTTTGAAATGGTCCTGTAGTTGAGACCTGAAGTTAAGGGTTTTTTTGGACCCTATATTATTAATAATATAGTTTTGTTGAAACCCATGTTGTTTAAGTTTTAGTGTGGCAAGACTTAAGACATACTTATTCAATCAAATCAAAATATTCAAAATCAAAATGCAATAATTGAAATCAAATCTAATCAATTTGATTTGAATTTGTATATGAATCATTCCAGCCCTAGTCTTAGCATTATTGGCATATGTGATATGTTGCTGTTTGGATGCTTTGCAGGCCTATGTTATAACTGTAGCATAACAGGTTTGCAATGATTTCAAAGTGTGTTATGGATTATTATATAGCTCTTAGTAGCTCTTTGGATACTTTATAGGTCTATGCATAGTAGCATAACAGGTTTCCAATGTTTACAATGAGTGCAACATGTTCTATGAAGCTCTAACAGTATCTTTAGCAGTATCTTTATCTCCCCTTGAATGCATGATACTAGTATTATAGGTAAGCAATACATACAGAGAGTCCAGTGAGTGTTGTGTCACTAACTGGTATATTTTCAAATGCTTACTTGGCTAGTTTCTGTTCCAGAACATCTAAAAACTCATTTACATTCACTGATAAAAAAGGAGAAGTAATAAGCCCATTAATTTACTTAAAACACTAACTGTCGATATCTGCAAACTGACAGTAAATACGACATTTGAAGAAAATGAAATTAAAAGAAACTAGAAAAATACAATGATAAAACAAAAGATGGATAATTGATAACTTGCCATCATGGTCAAAAATGTGGTCAGTATAAAACACAGACTGTGGACTACGGACTACGGACCACGGACTGGGTATAAAACACGGACTCGGGTATAAAACGCGGACTAAGCATTACGGACTGGGTATAAAATACGGACTTGGGTATAAACCGCGGACCAAGCATTACAGACTTGGTATAAATCATGAAGAAAGGTTCTACAATGAATAAATTCTCGCACGAACGTCTTCATAATAAAAATAGAAGCTACCTGTAATTATAGAAGTCTCATTTCCCGAAAATGCCTGCTCATACAGGTTTAACCGTACTCGATTGCCGAAAAAGTAATAGAAGACACTGAAAGTCGCAAAATTGACGAACTGTGTTAATTGAATTTTCGAATGATTCAAGCCATGATTAAATGTTTTGAAAGATCAACAGTCAAGGGAATTGAGGAGAATTCAAACAATGCGTCCCGCCCCAGTGTCCCGCTGTTTATTTATACGATAATACACATAAAAAATGAGGAACAAAAAGGAAATGAATAGAAAAAAATGCCATTACACAAGGATGGCAGTTCTACACTCCTTAATATCACCTTGGAGAAGGAAGGGAGAAAAATGAAAAGAAAAGTTTTCACAACACGAGGTATTCGTATTTAGCCACCCATCCATTTCCCACCCATTTCCTACCCAGTCCATAATGCTTAGTCCACATTTTATACCTGAGTCTGTGTTTTATACCCAGTCCACAGTCCGTAGTCCGTAGTCCGTGTTTTATAATGACCAAGTCAAAAATGCATATTAAGTTCTGCTATTAATCACTAAAAAACCTAAAATAAGTACAGTTCAAACATTCAGTCATAGATCAGTGGCCTGAAACCTCTGTATTTGCCATGAGCCAATGAAAAATACCCTGCTCTACTCTTTTATATTTTCAAAGTTTACATCTATGGTATACTAGCCTAATATCTTCAAAAAATTAATGACACATGACCAACCAATACTCTTGACTGATGATAAATATTAAAATAATCAGGGTTACCTCTTTTGCTGGAATGAAGGCTACTTAGCAATTAGACCCGTAGCCCGAAAGGGTTACGGGTCAATAGCCCATGAGGCGAAGCCGAATGGGCTATTGGCCCGTGGCCCTTGAGGGCGAAGGGTCTAATTGTTTTAGTATCACCCAACTAGTCGGACAGAAAAGGCAATAACAAAGTTAGCAAATGCAAGTTGAAGAAATCTTTATTTGGGGGAAAAAACGAAAGAAACGCCGGCAAATTTCGCTACTCGATGACTATTACTATTAGACCCCTAGTAGCGTAGCCAATCGAAATGCAGGATTTGCATTTGTCCACTAGTTGGGTGATACTAAAAAGAAATAGTTGTTTTTACATCTAACAGAGAGATTGGAAAAAGTCTTAAACATCTGGTCAGAAAACTGAACACAGTGAATACTGGAAAGCACATTAAACATACCTAAGTTATCAGGAAGGCCCACATTAAATCCATGATCATTTGCCATATGTGTGAACAGTGATGTTCTGGCCAAACAAAGAGACCATTAAACAATGAAAATTTTCATAATAATTATCTATCACTACCATATATATATATAAGTTGGAGAAGGAAAGACCCCCAATAAAACATGAACAATCCATATATGATACAAAGTGAATGAGATTGGTCTTCACAGTGATGAGCATAAAGTCTCAACTATACTGGGAAATAGTTGCTCAAATTTTGTAAAAGGACTGTATCCTGGTTCTATGCACTTCCTAATTATCCACTCTTCTTTTTGTTCAGACATTTTAGATGCAAAAAAGACTAACTAACAGAATGATCGACACACCTGTTGCCTTCAAAATGTTGTTTACAGAAAAGGCATGTTCTTGAAAAGTGAGTGTCTGATCTTTCATGCTGTTGACATTCCAGAACATCTTCCTACAGAAATGTTAAACATGAGTTGTAGTTAAATATTTGCATTGCTTCTAGTTCTTAGGAAATGTTTCAGGGGAGACGAGACTATTTTGATTTGAAAGAGTTTGAACATTTACAATAGGTACAGGTAACGATTGTTTTGTTCCTGTTGCATGCAAATATAGATATATATATATTTTTTAGTTACAAACGGTAATTTGACACTTTTGTTTTTTCACAAGGGAGTAAATTCAATACGAGCTAACAAATCCTCAGCACCTGTTCCCATGAGATGTTTACTATTTATAGTTACAATTGGTAACTTGACACTTTTGTTTTTCACAAGGGAGTAAATTCAATTAGAGCTAACAAATCATCAGCACCTATTCCCACGAGATGCTTGCTATTTTTAGTTACAAATAGTAACTTGACACTTGTTTTCGAGTTGGAGAAAATAGTTCACACGAGATGTTTGCTATTTTTCGTTATAAATGGTAACTTGACACTTCTGTTTTTTATATGGGAATAAATTCAATTGGAGCTTACAAATTGTCGGCTATTTTTTCCAGGATATTAAACAAAAAAGCTTTCATTTCTAAACTGTTTTTATGTCTCTGCAGTAGCAGTTTATAGCTTTATTTGATGACATTCATTTCAGTTCGATATTTTTGGAAGACTGCGTGGAATCAAGTTCAAATGCAAAATCATACTTAACGTATCAGAGAGTTTTTTCTATTTCTTTCTATTTCAGTGAAGTAGTGTTGTTTTGTAAAAAGGGTAAACTTACAACTCATATAAAATGCAAAAAGTTCTCTTAACGGCTTGAGTATTTTTGAGCAAAAATTCCTCTTGGGGTTGAAAGGGCTATAAGACCGGTGAGTGATGGGGAGTTATGCATGTGCGCATGTTACACCAATCACAGTGTGGGTTGTATCAAAGAACGAATCAAATTGCCTGTTAGAAAATAAGGTGATATCTATAGTAATTTGGAGACGTGTCAGGTTACTGTAGTTTGTTTAGTAAAACATTTTACATGTCATCGATTTAAGTCTGCTATCTCTGAAACTTTTAAGTTCACAAAAAAATAACTGTTGCAACCCTTGCGTGCCTATGTTTTATCTCAGTCGACATTTGATTTCAACATGTGGTTTGTTTTCTCGGGTGTAGTTACTTTTTCTTAATTTGATAAATTTATTTGAAAAAAAGTTAATTAACCCGATGAAAATAAAGCACATAAAATTATAATTGAATCAAGAATTATCTGAGATAATAAATTGACCTCTGACAACACATAGCAACTTTTTTTGTTTTTAATGTGCTTTACTACTGGGAGGGTGCGTTTCTTACGCGCACGTGTGACCCTGGGGCTGAATAGCATGCGCATAAAAAAAGGAAAAAGAGCATGGCGTGTTGTCTTGGAAAAATACATGTTTGTCTTCTGATTTTATTTGTCGTTTATTAGGGTAAGTTTTGCCATCACTTTCTAATCTTTTAGCAATCCTTTAGCCAACCTCATCTTCTTTGTGTAGCTTTACTTATTTTGAGATTTCTAGCTTTTAAGGATTTCTGTGCGTTTCGATTCCGCAGAGATCGTGGTCTTGTGCCACAAACTAGTGGTTTTCACTTTATAACACTCGCTTTTATCGCTTTCTTTCGTTTTATCATTTCCATTCCGCTAGTATTTCTGTTAGTTTATACATTGTCGTATCTCTCTTTTAGTGTCCTTTCCACGTCCAGCCGCCAGGGTGAGCGTATTTTGTTATTTTATCGGTCGATTTATTTAGTTTCTATTTTGATTTGATTCGTAATTATGTTCAGTCTTCATGACTTCTCAAGGCTTTGTTGTGCAACGTTTATTATCGGATTCAGTGTAGCCTCCTTGTCTCCTGGTCTAGCAAAGCATGTGTTTTGCAGCAAACCTTGTATTTATTTTCAATTTTTATTAATTTGTGATAGGTTCTGGTATATTAAAAAGACGAACAAAACTCTGTGTCACACTACTCTTCCCAAAGCCCTTGGTGGTATCTAGACTGTATTCTAGATGAAGAGATAAAAGATAAAGTGTATGTTCAAGCCCAGGTGTCCATCAGATGATCAGCACTTATTTCTGTAACAATACACCTTAAAATGACATGGCATAGGAACCAGAGATGCTGGAATATAAGCCACAAAGAAAACTGGTTTATTTTTTGTACTTTATTTCATTCTTGCCAGAGGACTGAGACACCCATGTGCACTTTATTAGCAGATTGACTGCTCTGACTTCCTCATTAACATACTGCGAGCAGGAGGCAATGGTCAGGAAGTTGGAAAATCAACACAAGCAGTGGGAAATATGTTAACAATAAAATGTAATAAAAAATAATAAACACTTCATGGTAGTGAAATGTTTTGTGTATCTTGGCCTTAGTAGGTGTGAGGTTCACACCAGAACCTTACCAAAGTTCACACCAAGCAAGCATTTCTCCGAGTTAAACTATTTTATCTAATTAATCACGCTTACTAATCTCCTTCGTTGTAGATCTTCTCTCAGCCATCTATCTTCTGGAAGGGAGTCACACAAAAGGAAATACTGAATCTTGGGACCAATATCTGTCACCAAAGAATTGAGTATTAACTTTTTAATGTACTGGCAATTAAAATGTTCCTTGACTTATGATAGAGAAGGGCAATTGTAACAAGGCTGTGAAGTTTTCAAACAAAGAGACAGGGGAAGTTCATGTGACCAATATCAGACTTTAGCTTTAACAGTAAGATGGATTTATAATAGGAAAAATAATAAAAGTCATTGGCTATAACAAAAGTGACTTTGCCTCACTATGTGCCCCAACATTTTATACTTTCCCAGGGGAAGATCTCTGAACATCCTGAACATGACTCTATGCCAAGTCGCATGAAATGCCTATGGGTGCGGGTTAGATGATTCAAACATGAGAAGTAACCATTAAAAGGACTATTTTTCCTTCAAAATTGAACTGGATTTATGTACTGTTTGGTACAGAAACCAGTAGTAAAAAAGATTTTTGTGAGTCACACATGAGATTAAAATTTTGTTAACCACAAGAGTGACACTTGTGCATAATGTATGTGATCTGGAAGGCATAACACACTCTAGAAAAATACTTAAAAAGCAACAAGAAAACATGTAATTTAATAAATATTAAAACCCAGGTCAAAATAATTAAGACCAGATGAATAAATATAGTTGGTTACAAATTTAAGGCTAGGCAGTTTCTTACCCTCAGGATTTGAATTGATATTGATGACAGGACAAAAATCTGCGATGGGGTTTCCTTTAAATCTTGTTTTCCAGTGACACAAATATCTGTGTGCAAAAAAAATACCAGGGTTCTGAAGACTTAGAGGTAAGTAAACTTTCAAGGATTTCTTTAGGGACGTGCTTTATATTGTGCCCGCTACTGTTGTGGAGAGGTAGACGTCTTAAAGAGTTTGGATCTCAAATATGAGTCTTGTCGCGGATTACATGTTTTACTGCTGTTCTACTGATGGAGGGGGAGGGGACTCCCATACAAAGGTGATGGGCTTGTCACAACCTTAATGCACCTATCATTGGTTTGCCCTAGGATGGTGGGGAGAGGGGGTCGGGCAACCCAGGGGTATTAGACTTCGTAAAGCGCAAAAGGGTTGGGACTTTGATACCCACAACAATCCCTAGGGTGGAGAATTTAACTCAACTGCCATCTTAAAAAGTTGAGAGGAGCTGGGAATGAGTGACGAGTGGTGCGCCATCTTAGAAAATACCCAAAATGCAATTGAGCAAGTTTCCTGTGTCCAAGGATTTCTGAACAAAAGGAAAGGAGTATTGTATTGCTTTTTTGAAGCAAAAATGTTGCTTTTTTATATCCAAAAGTGCTCTGTCTTTAAAGTTCTATAACATAAAATACTTTTCCTTCTGCTTTGAGAAGAAATGTGCGTACAAAAGCTCATTTAGATCAAAATTTACTTCCTACTTACACGTCTTCACTAGATGCCGCCCTGCCATACGTTTTTGATATTCTCTGTGTTTATAGATTTGCTAGTACACTCCAAATGTAAATTTAAATGAAATTCTGGACCTCAGTTACAAATATCAGTTGAATAACAGTGGAATATATACGACCTATATCCAGTTGTGACATACAAATAAATCCAGAAACCTGTGCCAAATCTCACCAAATGATTACAAGTAGTGCTTTTAAAATAATCTTACCTTTAAATTTTTGATACTTCTGTGTTAATTTTTTAATAATTCTACACTATAAAATTGTCTCTGCAAGAAATACAATTTGTAGTCCCCAGGGGTGGGAATTTGACTTAAAATGGAGACCCAAGGGTGGGGCAATTGACATTTGAAAACCTGAAAATGGTAAATTTCTCCTGGGTTGCCCGACCCCCCCCCAATCCTGGGGCAAACCATTGATAGGTGTATAAGGGGGTAAGTATGTAACCTCTTCTGCTAGAGATAATTTGGTTTTATCAACTGAGTTGATAATGTGAATTAGCCACCGTAAAGAGATAGTAATACTCCCACCGACGCAGCACCACAGTTTCTTTAGAAACTTACCCCCTTTACTCTTCTGCTAGAGGTTCTTTTCAAAATTTCCGACGAGACTCGCGAGGGTGTCTTTTTTTATATGGGAGTTCCCCCCTGGGTTGCTAGTACCTCTGAATCACTAATACCTCCTTAAGTCACAAACTTGAGCTACATCTCCAATGACCAGCTGATGTTCTACTAGAAGGTGATGGAGTACTGCATCGTTCTTCCCTGTTGTGTTTGGAAATTCTCTGTCACAGAAAATACACGGAACTTGAAGCTCCAGATTCGAGAGCTCCTTCTTCACAGGCTCCTCTGGAAACGCTAAGACCTCCAAACCATGCTGTGTTTGGATTCCTGTGACGAAATATATTATCAGCAAATATCTACACGAAATTATATTTTACAAGAAAGCTCACCTCTGTCCGCCATGTTTATTACCCGGCTATCACCTGGGAACAGAATATTCGAAAAGAGACATTTTATGTCTGCTTACACGATGTTATTTTGAAACAGCCGCTCAATTTCCCGCCAATTCTCTAGCTTGTACCATGTGACTCATACCCATGTCCCGGATTCGCGCCAATATTCGAGTTGGAACTGAGCTCACATGCTTATTTGAGGTCAAATTTAACAACATTTAGCAGATTCAGAGGACGTTTTGAATCGATTCTTCGGTAGGCAGTTGTTATATATTTCTCTTTAGCTTTTAGTACGTAAATCTAAGGTACACTAAGGATCACAGAACATCTTATATATTTAAGAGTGGTAAATTAGTTATGCCTATGTTACATGCCAAATATGTCGCCAAGCACATGATCGCCCCGTCTCTGGGCGCTCCAGCTTTCATCGCACAGTAGCAAAACAACATTACTTTAAGCTTTAGCTCTTCAACTACTGGGATTTACCAGGTCTTTTCGTAATTTTTGCTTTGATGTATGTATATTTACGCGTTTTTTCAACGTCAAAACGATTTGAAGGAAAGTTAGTCATCGAAGGGTTTCATTCACTTAGTAATAGTATTCCTAAAATAGCTGTTGTTCATTTGCGGTCAGGTCTCCTGTTACTCAAAAACAACAGGGCTTATCGTTCTAACTTGTCCATTTCTGACCTTTTAATAGATTAATCTGTCGTCGGTAGGATTTAACCTTCGATTAATGTTTTGCCGTGAGGACCTTTTGCAAGAACTTGTGTTAAGCTCTTGACATTCTGGCACGCCATGGGTGTAAATGAATTGCACGGCTGTAAGCTTACATCAACACGCGATGAAAAACAGCATTCCTTTTCCCTCGCTGGGAAACTAATCTTGCCTTATTTTGGCAAGAATATTTATTCACCCATCGAGCATATCTGACATGTCTATTCACTCTGGGCAGTGAAGTTGAAACAAACATAAATTATGTTAGGTAACAAATAAAGCAAATATTGCCATGTCGATGTTGTTCAACACAGATGATGTGCCCTTGAACAGCAATTAGTGGCAATTCTTGGGATGTAGCCCAGAAATGAAATTTTTTAGATTGCTGTGGTTAGCAAGTTGTCACATCCACAAAGATGCAAATCGTGTTTGTAGTGAAACAGATATTCATTGGTGTGGCCACTGAAACATGCATTATTTGAGAGAACGTTTTTGGAGCAAATTTACATGCAAATTATTCTGGAAAATTGTGTATATTAACTATACACTATTATGTATTAGTATAAATTTACCGTAGTCTATTGTGAATCCGTGAATTTGATTGGCCAAATTACTGTTTTCTATCTACTGATAGTCAACAGTTATGCATCAGCGCACATCGTGCATCACGTTTGAACCTGATGTAACGTAATAAAACAGTTCTTTTCTACGCTTTCTTTGACATTTTTTCTTATTATGCAATGAGACTACGGTAAATTTATACTAAGACAATTAGACTACTTGCCCTCGTTAAACTCAGGCTCGTAGTCTAATTGTTAAATATTGTATAAGATTTCCTTGGGTCTTCTTGCTTTTAAGATTTCCTGGGAGGGTGTTGATGTTGTAGATGGAGTTAAACACAAAATAACTAACTTCAATTAATTTACTGTTGAACATATGTTTTGAAAAGGTTCAACGTACATCATCAATGGCGTTAAGTATATATGAAATAATTCATATGTGAACTGCGGTTGTAGATGAAAGTAAAGAATGATCAACGCAGTTTATTTTCCAATTTAAGCAACTGCTTAAATTGGAAAATCAACTGTGATAATCATTCTTCACATACATCATTGTTTTAAAGTCAATGAAATATTTTCATGTATAGATTTTTGGATAGGTATCATAATAATATTATGTTGGACTATAATGAAGCGGGCAAAGTCTAAAGATAGAATGCAAGTTATTGGAACCTGCGTGCAAGAGTCGGACAACGTAAAAGTTTTCTGAGAGAAATGTAGGAGAAAAAAAGAATGCCAAATTTTTGTGTTAAAAATTGTTTTAGGAACACTTCCTTATACGCTTGAAAAAGCTTCAAATCTCTTACCATTCTTTTACCATTCTTTTACCATTGTTTGTCTGAGTTATAATGTCACTCATGTGCTTCACTATTATTAAGTGATTGAGAAAGAATTTGTTTAGCCTTAAAAAAGTAAGTGGAAGCAAACACAAATGTTAGTAAAATTTTATTGCAATTTTACACTTAAGGACGTTCAATATTTTTGTGTACAGGTTATTTAGCCCAGGTTTGACAATTATATAAAATCTATTTTCTTATTGAATTATAATAATTTAAACACAATTTCTGTGTATTTTGATGTATGATAGCCATTGAGTTGCTATGCGTTTCGTTGGTTAAAACCATCTCATATCCAGCAAATGCAGGTGGAATAATTATTGTATTAAAAAATGCCTCCAAAAGTTACATTACCAAAAAAACTCTGATTGAAATAAAAACATCCCCCAAAAGTATGCATTGTCTTGCTGTAGAGCAATGTCATGGTTTAATCACTCATATACCATGATGTCTAAGCCAATGGATACACTTGAATTACATTATCTGATGATCTAATTATTAATAATGAAAAGTATTTCATCCATGCTACACATGCTAAAGCCATCGACATAATAAATTCTATTTGCCATGTCCATTATATTTGCTCTGTCATTTGTTCAGACACACTTGCATCTGTAAGTAGAAGCTGATTGTGTTACATACATGTAAAGTTTTGTTTGTGTGAATTTTATAGCCGCCATCATGTGGATTCAAGTGAGGACAATGGATGGTAAAAGAAGCGCACAGGTGGACAATTTGAGTAAACTTACAAAGATTGAGGAGCTGCGGAAGAAGCTTGAAGGACCATTTGAAGTACCACCCAATATGCAAAGGTTGTTCTTCAGGGGCAAACAGGTAATGATTTTGATGACAAGAAACATTTAAAACCTGAGGTTACATAGTCATTTTATTGTGGTTGTAGGTAAACAAATAGTATTTATAGTAATAATGCTTAGTGTCAGCTGCGGATCCTGTATCTGCTGTATAATTAATGCATGTTCCCAGTCCAATGTTATTATTGTCTTTTGCTTTCCAAACTTAACTTGCTGTTGGCAGCATTGCTAGCTACAGTCAAGATAAATGGCTGCTTAGCTCCCACAAATCTTTTCCTAAGTGCTTGTTTGCAGGCAAAGTGTTGTCAACATACAGCTGCACATGTTCCTTGCTGTATATTAAGAGAGTTTGTTCCTCTGTTATACTGCGAACTATTGCAAAACACACTGCAAGGACTGAACTCTGTGAGCTGCCAAAAGGAAGTAAACAATGAGAGACTTTGAGAGCCACATGCAGTCATTGTATGCTTTCTTATTGAGCTTGATAACCACCATAGTA
>CM042754.1:5240410-5263392 GCA_022496165.2 Catalaphyllia jardinei | reverse complement strand
CGTGGGTAGTTTTCATGCACGATCTATGGTATGCTCCATTAGGTCAGTTCCTTGCCAAACAAACAGGAAATTAAATTTTGAAACAGGAAGTTAGATTTTGAATTGCAGCCAGGTTATCACTTGAGACCCTAAAATAACCAAGAAGATTGCTACTTTGTTTTAAAATCTGTAAGTGGCTAGATATCGCTAGAAATTGGATTTAGGGCGACTTTCAACCCCTACTTAAGTCCATCGAAATATTAATAAAAAAACAAGTCCAAAGGCTTCCATGGGGGTCCGATGCTTTGGTTGATGTACTTATTCCATTCCATCAACTTTGAATTACTATCTGCATAGAAATAAATCCACACAAAAATATTACATTCAGTTTTGCAGTTGTATTTTCTTCAACAAAAAGATGACAAAAGATGAATGTGGCTCACATTAATTAGAATTTGTATTGATAGTAGGAGTAACATTGTTATTGTTGTGTCAAAGTGACACTAAATTGCCTCACTCATTCAAATTTTTCACTGCAGAAACGAAATATGCTAATTAAAAGACACCTTCCCTGTCTTCATTTGTTTATCTTTTTCCTGTGTTGCTATAGAAGTTTAGGTTGTGTTACTGTTATAAAAGCCATTTCAAGGAGTTTTGGTTTCATTGTTCATAGGTTTTTTGATGATGGGAAATATTGGTACTATAAATTATGTGAAGTCCTGGAGTTGATAGGAATTTTTAAGGAAATTTTATGGCTGTTTACCTCCTTCGGTAAATTCACCTGGTTTCATAATGGGTAGTGATGAAAAATATATGGGAGATTTGTAAGCTTGAATTCCCACTTAGCGCATGTTTGCCAGCGTTGAAGGAAAGCAATGCTAGTCTCGCCACTTAACATTTCTGCAAGATTTGCAAGCTTTAAGTCCCTTTCAAAAGACATTGGCCTGAAAAGTAGTAATGAGATTTGAGATCTTAAATTCCCAGATGGTAGGTAATGTGGGAAAGTGATGGTTTGGGCAACTATTGAGCATTCTCTTGGTGAGATTGCAAGGCGATGGGAGCTTTTGAAACAAATTTATGGCTATATAAATATTATGTTCCTTTGAAAAAGTTTTACTCTAAACTGTATATACAGTTGGATCCAAACTTGGTTATTTCTTATTCCATGTTTTTCCAAACTCAAAACCATTTCTTTTGGATTTGCCCTACAATCATTTACTATTGGTTGTTTTAAAATCCCACTATTTCGAGCTATTTTTCGTTTCCTTTGAGCATTTAAAATGGTGTTGTTCAACTGTATGTACTTAAAATGTCAGATGTTTAAACATTTTAGATGGTTTTATTTTTGGACACTTGTCATCTAAAATTTTTTGCAAAATTTTTTGCACCCCCTGCCTGGATCAATCCCTGCTGTATGAATGCAGCAAGTTTATTAACCTTTTTGTAACAAGAATTTGACTTGCAATCACTCGGTATGTTCCTATTAACATTGCATGAAAAAAAATGAAATCCACTTGGCAATGCCCAATGGGCCAGTAAATTTTAGTTTTTACTTGCCCTTACTTCAATGTTGCTTGCCGATGTGGCAGCCAGTATGGAAATCAGAGAGCAAATGCGAACAAAGAATGCTTGGATTTCTACCTAATCCATGTTTTCAACCTAATGGTTAACTAGTCATGGAGTCTTAAGTTTTGAAAAAGCCTCCAACTGGAAATTATCAGTTGTCAAGCTGGCATTCTATTTAGACTTGCAAGACTACTGAGGCTAAATTCACTTGCCCACCCGGCCACTGAACTTCTATTTTCACTGGCAGTTACATGCCACAGGTAATCAGACCTGGGGTTTTCCTGCCCTGAATTAGGTGCAAGGCTTAGGATATCTCATCATGACATGGTCACAAATACATTTATTTTAATAAAAAAAAGTCTTGAAAATTAAGGCAGGAGTAAACCTGAGTATGAGTGAAATTTGAAATAGTTTTTAAAGAGAGTTGTTAAGGTTAAAATGGGTTAGGAACTCTACCAGACAGTTGACCCCCAAAAGAGAGCCCAAGGTTGGTAGGGGACTGTTTGGTGTCCATCTACGACTTCTTCTTCACTCCAAATTTCAATTTTCCAAATCTATTAAATCTTCAGCATTTCATATTTTCCTCAATTTAACCTATCCTTTAGGAGAAAATTTCTTTCTTAAAATGTGTAATTCCAGAAAATATCCATACCTCCCCAACAGAAGGGGGAAAAGACTCCCCACCCCTCTGGAAATTCCAATTAAGTTTCATACATTTCTTTAAATTTTTTGGCCTTACAGAACCCCCTACCTCCCAGGAAATTTCAATCCCTTCTGTGGGGGGAGTATGGATATTTTTCTGGAACTGCACAGTGTCCAAACATGCCCAAAGATTTACACAAAACCAGAAAACATTAAGTTAATGAGATAAGTAGAGGGATTTGGCGTTGCTTGAAATGTGAACAAGATATTGGCAGAAAGGCCTAGCTAAGCGACATCAAAAAAGCCTTCAGGTGTTCCCCTACCTGAGCTGTTATGTGTTGTGTGAGGACTAGACGACGGAAGACATGGGTGTGGTCATAATTGTACAAGCTTTCCTGAAACCAGTGGTCTCTATTGTCCTTGTCCTAACGGTTAAACAATTCTCCCAACTACCTCTAAAAGAGTTGTGTTACGACTAGTAACTAGGATATCTTTCATGTTAGTACAAGACTATTAAATGGTTGAGGCTTAGTACCATGTACAGACTGGTATTCATTGAACACTGTCCTTTGTAGTTAAAGTTCTTTTAGTGTTTCTCAGATATGTCGTTATCATGCTTGTCTGCTTGTCATTGTAGCTTGAAGATGGGCATACCTTGTTTGACTATAATGTTGGACTGAATGAGATTGTTCAGTTAATGATCAAGACGGCTATCCTGCCTATTGACAGTAACAATAATGGCAAGCCAGCACAGGAAGAGGCAAAAAAATCAGTTCAAACAGAATCAAATGATTCTTTCAAGAAAGCCAATGGTCATGTTTCGGGTGAATACCAGGTAATTATTATGTATTTTAAACTGTGGAGTTCTTTTGACTGGCATTGCATTTGCTATAATTAACTTTGGCAGGAGCCAATTGGCGACTGAATTGTTTTCAGTCGCCTGATGGAAAAAATATGATCGCCAAAAAGTGTCAAATAAGTTTTTCCTAACAACGAAACAAAAATAACGCAAAGTTTTGGAAGTCATTTCTTCGAATGAAAAGATTCCTACTCCTGAACAATTTCAAGAGTCAGATTCCACTTGTAAAGTCTGCATACAGGCTAATGTGGCCCACCCGGCCAGAGCTTATTCCGCTTTGTAAAGGCATTCAAATATTATGTAGCTTACAATTTAGTTGACATGGAGTTTTTGTCAAATAGATAGCTCTCTTAGTTTGGTCTGAGACTGAACATAGCATCATTTTCTTCTTACATGCCGTCAAAACAAAGCCTTTCAGAAGCCACACACAAAGCAAGTGGCCATGTCGCTCAAAAGGAAAGAAATGTGTTTTTGCTATGTGCCCACGGTATAGTTGGCAGTTGAAACTGCTGAAAATGTGGCGACGCTAAATGTTGATTACAGCCGAGTGCGTGGATTATAACTGAATGCACTGCTCTAGTCTTTGATTCCTTCTAGTTTATTATTTTATTAAAAAAATTGTCTTAATGGTTGCAAAAATTTAGTTTCAAATTAATTCATTAGTCATTCAAATGATTTGATGGTAACATCCATTACTTGCCTAAAAGGGAGGGAGGGTGAATAGGGGTATGCAAAAATATGCTGATCTGTGCCTTTCTGCCAAATCTGTTGATCCGCCAATACTTTTGTTCAAATCCAAATCCACAATCACATCCAGAAACAGAAGTATAAAAGTTCAGAGGCAAACTGGTAAATGTGAATGCTATTGTTAATTCCACACAAAGAGTGAAGAAGGCAACAACACCCCAGAGTTTAATGAGCTTTGTTCGAAAAAGAAATAAAATTGGACAAACTCATTTATTTACTGATAAAGGCTGAACAAAGATCTATGATCCAATTTTCGTTTAATACCCAAGATCCAAAGACAGGCACAATCCGGAATCCGTGCCAATATTCACAGCTGATCCACGATCCACTGTGTTTTAAAAATCCATGAATCCGCTCGATTTACCGCAATCAACAAACCATGCACTTTTTAAGGTCAAATCCGTCAATCTGAAAACCTGTTTATGGTAACACCAATCTAGGTATGCTAATGATTATGTCCTGTGACTAATTTTGTAAGGTGATGGACGATGCCAACAACCAACCAGGGACATCCAAGGATAAAACCATCAAAAGCCGTTATAAGGTACATGTATATATAGTGTATTTGAACTACAATCATATGATGAGGAAAGGTGACTGTTGATGGTCCAACTTCTTCATTTCTTTCTAATTTACCTTGACGTTTTGTGATTGAACATATAATTCTAATTAACTCAAAGACAGTTAGTAATTTTTTTGGTGAAGATGAGAGACAAGGTAAGATTTTTTTAGAATTTACTGGTAAAATTTCCTGGAACTTGACAATTGCTCTGAGTATCTGAACATTTTCTGGTGTAAGGCCAGATAAATTTTTCTATAGCTCTTGGTACACTGGTGATTGTGAATAGAAATCAAATTCACATTAACCCATTAATGCCTATGCCAGCTGTAACTGGCTGTGATGAGCATTCATTTGTCATTTGTTCCACTTCTGGCATCATCACTTTTGACCAAAACTGGCATCGCTTGCACTCAAGTTCTGCAGGAAGAAAAGATATTTCCAATGATACCCAGATCACAGTGATTGGGTCAATTGAGCATGAATATGCAGGCAAATGCTGAAACATTCAAGTGAAAAAGTCAGCAAAATTTCCCTCAACTACAGTTGACTACTCTGTGGTAAGAAGTTTCCATCTTGATGATACTTTCTTAAAATTTCTTGAACTGGAAGAAAGCCCACAAAAAGGTCAGCAACTGCAGAAAAATTAGTTACGAAAAGGAGAGAAAAGAAAAAATGAAAAGCCTGAAGACATGGGCTACTTTCTCATCCAAGAAATTTTGATTTTGTTGCATGCCTGAGGAAAATGTCCTAAAAAGCAATGCCTGTGGAAGCAAAGGCATCCTAAACTCATGATTCAAGGAGTCAATCATACAGTACCGGTCAAATGTAAGTTGACATTCTTGATTCGAAACTCGATCCTCGATACTCAATGCTTTCGAGAATCGAGTTTTAAGGCTTAAGTTTTGAGTTTCGATGCACTCGAAGAATTTTTTGAGAAAACGATTTCTATCTCGAATACATAAAAATATAAAAAACAATATAGCATTCATGGCATAGAAAAAGCAACACGTGTACGAATCAACCAAACTAGAACATCTGCCAGTGTGAAATGATATTTCTAGCTCTTTCTGGTTCCAGCAAGCTCAAATTTCAACTTGCTTGCATTATGCAAATTTGCCATGTGTTACTGCGATTGCACGAATTAGTAAATGTCAAATAACATACAAATATCACATTTCAAAAAATACTTATATCAAGATACTGTGCATGTAACTTGAACATTGTCTGTGTTAGCTAACAGCTTTTTGCCTCTTGTTTGCATTGACAGCTGGCAGTGATTGTTCGAATTTGCATAACATTCGAATCAACCCCTGAAGGCCACACTTTATCGTGATTTTCACTGATTGCGTTTTTGTGCGACTCAATCAAACTGCAAAATTTCCTTAATTTGCGTATATTTGAAGGAAATTACTCGGCAAATGTCTGCTCATCGAGTCCTTATATGTTGCTCCTTTGCCACACGGCAATACGGGTCGCTGATCAAGTTGTTCACTCTGGGACTCTAAACCCCGGGACATAAATTCACACTCTCAAGCCGTGTAAAACTCACCAACCCAAGGTCAAATTTAGAACTGATCAACAAAGTTACTCTGAATCAGATGAAAATAATTATGAACCGTATTTATTACAATGGCACAACCAAATAGACAAACAAATGGCAATTGAGTTGCTTGCTGCTTCGATTCTCGAAATTCTGCATTTAGGTGTATGTAACACGAGCCAGAAGTCAGTGTCAAGAATCGAAAACCGACAAAAAAAGTTACTCTGAAATCATAATCAACAATCGGATAAAAATAATCTGAATCATAAGAAACGTATTGAAACTGAGTGACAAAACAAACAACAACTAGACAAGCCTTGGCAATTTCGATTCGCATCGACCACATGGAAATATCAAACATGACCTGCCGCAGGAGTTTCTAACTTCTATCCAGCCATAAAAACAAAACCCAGCGTCGAATTGAAAACTGACTGGAAAAGTTAGTCTGATTTCTGGAATCTAAAGAAATATAAACCAAAGGTCAAAACAAACAACCAATGGATTGGAAGAAGCTGGTGATTTTGAGTTGCGTGTGCACTTCGGGAATTACCATTTCTGATTTCTGTCGAGCCCTTCATACAGTTGATTTAAACGAAACACAGGGTTGTGTTCAGAACTGTTACTCTGAAATGAACCATAATTAACTTGGAATCAAAGAAGTTTAACAGAGGGACAAAACAATCGACTTCAATAAGCAAACCGATTTACAAATGTAGATCTATCTCCAAAAGTAAACCAGCAAGATTAACATGCACATGTATTTGGAAAAATTAATCGAGTGATAAATTCTGTCTCCTCTACTCAAAACTCGAACGACTCTACTCGAAACTCAAACAACTCTACTCAGAACTCAAATGACTTAAAACTCGAACAACTCAACTCGAGACTCGATACTTGAAGTTTTCGAGAATCGAGGGTCAAGTCATTCAAGTTTTGAGTGACTGTCAACTTGCATTTGACCGGTACTGTATGTTACATGTAATGATTTATATAGGCCTATCAAGTAGGCCTATCAAGTTGAGAATTTCAGCGTTCGATCTACAAGGCCTTGTATTGAATTTAAGATAATGCTGGATAAAATTGTGCAATGAAATAAAATGTTACCTTTTGGGTATAATAAAATAATGAAAATATTCTCACTTTGCCTGGTTTCTGTTGTTCATTTGCCCAATGTCATTGATTTTGGGGGTTTGAGGTGTTTGTCGCAGCTTTCTATAGACAAAGTCAAGGCTGGACATATCTGTTCCAAAACATATGAACTTTGAGGCCATTTTCTCTTTGAAATTTTTGCCCCATTGGGCAACTGTTATTCAAGTTTTAGTTGTCCCCCCCTCCCCTCCTCCCCCCCCAAAAAAAAAGAAAAGAAAAAAATTGTGCTTGCCCTGTTTTAAAAAGTAGTTGTTCAATGAGATTTAAAATAAAAATTGCTTACAGTAATGGAGTGTGTTCATTTTCTTTGTACTTGAAATTCTGGGTGTCGTTGTCAGTCTCCTTTGTCTCACCAGTGATGCAGGGCACAAGCAGAGCGTTGTACAATTCCAAATCTGGGCCATTTATAGAGATTCTCATCAAATGTTCCCAGGTGTGATCTCCAGTCTGATTTGATAAGTGTCAAGAAGCCATGCTAACAACATGCTGTGGCCAATGGTAACACAAGCATTATCTCCACTAGCATAAGGGTGTTAGGGAATCTTTCTGTATATTCTGCAAAGATTCTCTGCCACATGGGAAACATCCTTAATTGGCTACGATTTCTCTTGATACAAACTTTGAGTTCTTGCCATTCTTGATCAACCAATTCTGAATCAAAGTCATTTCTTTCAAGTAGTAGCTTGAAATATTCAACAAGAGTATTCAGTTCTTGCTCCCCATAACAGTGCCAGTTCATCCTCACTATCAGGCCACAGGCTAGTGTTGAAGATATCGAAAACAGTAATTAGTGCTCACATTAGCAAACCTAGTGTTGACATAGGCCACCATGGAGCCAATTACTCTCAAGTTTAATCAGTAATTTGAGTGCTGTGCTTTTGGTAACACGATTTTCTCTACTCAGAAAGGCGAAATGGTAGATGCAAAGGATCCCAGAATGGGAGCGTGGTTTGAAGCCAAGGTAATGGACATTTCCTTGACAGATGAAAATGACCCAAGTTCCATCTCATATCATGTGGTTTATGATGGGTAAGATTTAGTTCTAGATGTTATTTTGCAATAACCCACTGGAAGCAAAAATGAAATACAAGTTCATGTGTTTCAACTGTGGAGTTGTGCCAGTCAACAGTCTTTTTTCGCTTGAAATTGCTCAATTTGATTTATTAGCCTTAACTGATGTAAGTTAAAGAGTTTCACTTGAAACTGTTTAAATAAATTTTCTAAATAATGTTTTTTAAGCTATGAGGAAGATGATGTGACCACAGTTCCAGAGAATTCTGTTAGACCTGTAGCAAGGACTGCTCTTACATGGGATCAGGTAGAACAACTCTCTTTATAGCAAGTCCTAAGTTATAAATTCTTATGTTGGAAATGTCCCCATATTGACTAATAATATTGCTATCAATGGTGTAACTTCCATTGCATTAAGGTGATCATTCTTGTTTCTCAACAAAAAGAAAAAGAAAATATTCAACAGACAAACAAGCAAACAAACAAATTATATTAACCACACTTTTCTCTATTCATCTCATGTTTTAAATGATGGGTTCTTCTCTGTACATGCTAGTGTACATATGGGATTGATAAGTGGAGGATGTGCAGCTCTATTTTACCAGTCCTTGTAATTTGGTATTTGATTTCTATTGTAAGATGTCAGTTGGACAGGTGGTGATGGCAAACTACAACCCCGATGAACCAGATGAGAGAGGCTACTGGTATGATGTCAAGATCACAAAAAAGGTACTAAGAAATTTGGGGTCAATATTTATCTCTTGCATCAACCAGTCTAACTTGAGACCTTGCCAGTGCACCATCCGACAAAAAATACATTGTACTTTTATGACCTGTACAGTAAGTTGTATAAACCCTTCACAATCAGTCAATCAAACAGCAAAATGTAATATTTAAGCAATAGACCACAAGTTTCTATCTTATAGGCTTATAAACCGCGCGGGATGTTGGTAGACCACAAGAAGAATTTGTAAATCACAAGCCACAGGGGATTGATTTACGAATTCTTAGAGTGTTTTACCAACATCCCAAGTGGTTTATCAGCTTATGAACCATAGAAACTTGTGGTGCGATTTTTCCATGAGTTTACTGCCACAATAAACCATAGCTGATTGACCAATGCGCATTGATTTGGTTATTATATAAAACGAAATAAAGAATCTATAAAGAGATCTGGAATGCATACATATTGGTTGCGCCATACTGTCAAATGTGTTCCAGGTAAGAGGGTTGGGTCTCACTTAAAAAAAATCAACAAGGTCAACCATGCGTCCTGTAAAATTAATCTAAAACTTTTCTTAAGTAGTAAGAGGTGTGCATTTATGGCAAGATTTCACCTGAAGGCTGTTTCGATTTCGCTCAACATGGCCTTTGTGCCAATATCCTGTTCACCCTTCATGCAACGCCAAATCCCTCCACTTAGAACTTAACCAATGTTTTGCGGTTTTGTGTAATTTTTTGAGTGAGTTTTGGGCATTTTGGGAAAGAGATATTTTTTCTTAAAGGATAGGTTAAATTTAAGAAAATGTGAAATGTTGAGGATTTGATGGATTTGGAAAATTGAAATTTGAAGTGAAGAATTAGTAGATGGACACCAAACAGTCCCCTACCAACCTGGGGCACTCTTTTGATAGGGTCAACTGGTATTGTTCCCAACCTATTTTTATCTTTACAATTCCCTTTTAAATCACTCCTATTCAGACATGGTTTGCCATGAAATCTACTTGTTTTATATAGAGAAACAAAATTGTTTATGATATCATCTATGCATTCAACCTCCAATAGGTCTTATGACCTATTGGAGGATGAATGCATAGATGATATGAATCAATCAAAATGGGAGACTTATAATATTTCTTGTCATATATGAAAATCTCTGGATAGAATAGTTATGTGAGAGCAACAAGTGAAGACACTGGCAATTGTTGAGACAAGCTGTATCTATGTACTCTGATTTTTGCTAAGTTTGGATCCAGCATTAAGTCTGCCAACACAGATTGGTTGGCCAATCTACTATCAGCTTGAACCCATGCCTTCTTTCTAGAGTCTATTCAGATTTAGAAACTTCTTGTAGCTGCACTAGTACACCTGGCCTGACCTTTGGTGGTAACACACAAGAACTGTATCAGACAAGAACTGCGCGACAGATCTGCCAGCAAAACCATAGCACCCAACTTAAACCACATAGAGATGACACACTTCACATGATTCTAATTGTTTTCTTTATACTGATTGTAATAGTATGATGGTCTAACAAGAAATAGCAGAGAGCTGTATGCCAAATTACTGTTGGGGTAAGTAATTATTGAATTCTGTTAAGGGTTCTTTGGAGCTTGATGATTTTTTTTTATCATCTCCTTTATGATTGGCCATGTGGGAGGCGTGGTGGCCTCATGGTTAGTGTGCTCGTCTCCGGATCGAGCGGTCCGGGTTCGAGCCCTGGCCAGGGACATTGTGTTGTGTTCTTGGGCAAGGCACTTTACTCTCACATTGCCTCTCTCCTCCCAGGTGTATAAATGGGTACCGGCGAATTTAATGCTGGGGGGTAACCCTGCGATGGACTAGCATCCCATCCAGGGGGAGTAGAAATACTCCTAGTTGCTTAATGCTAAGGAAACTGGGATAAGCTCCGGCCTGATGGGCCACTTGGCCCATATGCAGACTTACCTTACCTACCTTACCTTACCTTATGATTGGCCATACTCTTGTGACTTAAATTTGGTAGGCAAACTTTGGAGCCAAGTAGCCCAACAGCTTGGCACTTATCTGTAGCATGTCGAGCGATTATGAGTTTTGGTACTCTCCTGGATAAGAAGCTAGTCCATTACGTAACCCGATGGACACTCCTTAGCCATCTTGCTGAACATTCGGTTGTGAGTCAACTAATTTTAGTTCAGTGCATACTAATCAGTCAACACTCTGCCAACTATTGATCATCTGTTGATCAAGGGCTGAATGAGTGTCTATCAAGTATCAATTGATATGTCAATCGAGTATTGATTGGTTGATCAAGGGTATTGATTGAGGGTATGGATTGACTCTGGACTGTGGATGCCTTTAGTACATATGACCCTATCAATGTACATGAAAATTATGATTGAGGAGCAGAGATGTAATGGTGGATGTTGGGAGAATTTGTAAAGGAAACAGAACAGATGTACAAGGGCACAACAGTTTCTTATAATTTAGCTCATAAAATAATGCTTTGTGCTGAGCCAGCATTGACATAGCTTTTATTCCATTTTTTGATGAAAGAACAAACACAGAGGATACAGTTGCTCAGGAATTTAGGCTCAAATTCATAGACAAAGAAATATTCAAGATTGAAAGCCCTCCAGGTAATAGTTTTAGATTCTAAACCCTTGTGCTGGTATCTTAAACAGTGTTTATGCCGATTTAATAATGTCAGTCTTAATGTTAATAGTGGGTGTAGTCTCTGTGCAATAAATTCAATTAGTCCTAAATTTTAATTTGATCTTACTATTATAATTCCTTTTGAATCATGTTTATTGTAGATAGTGTTGGTCAACACTATTGACCGGCAGTCAGTAGACTACAAGTAGTCCCTCCTTCACTTAGTCTGTTGTGTATGACACGAGGGAAAACTGCAAAAAAAAATAGCCATGTGAAATCCTGGGGGCAAGAAGCATATGAAAGGAGGGACAACCACCCCCTAAACCCAAGAGTTTGCCCTTTCACGGCCAAGTGGTTTTTTGGTGTGAAATTTCCAATCTAGTTATCCTAATCCAATAGAATTCCTTATCTTAACGTCCTGTCGTTGTCGCCTGTCATTGACTACCCTGGGAAATGTCTAGTAAAATAAAATTGCTCAAATGTACCCTTGCGGTGTCAATCATGCCTTGAGGGATGTCCTCAAGTGATCGCGAAACCTCTAAAAAGGCTGTGAAAGGAAGACCAACGAAAGAACAATCGTGTAACAATTTCTGCTGCGTTGGTAGATGCAACTTTAAAAAGTTTTTACTGCTATTTTAAACGTAAGGTTTTGGTGGAGAATTAATTTAAGATCTCCAAACGACTGGGAGTGAAAAAAATAATGTTGTCTGGAAAATCTGGTCACAGAACTTGGTTTTTCTTGCAAGAAGAACCTAGCTGAATCAAACAGAGTGTGCACCAAATGTGCTGTTAAAATTCGGAATGCTTCAGGATTGCAGGACCGACTCACCAAAGGAGGATAGAATTTCAGAACCATCAACGGCCAGATGATCTGTTTCCCATAGTTTTGCAAATGTGACCTGACAAGAAATTTCCAACCTCATGTCCGCACAGGAAGTTGAGAAACCGGCAAGGAAAGTTGTTATTCCAACTGGCAATGACATGTACTCCTTTAGTTCAGCGCCAGGTGCCGCAATGGCTAATGTAGTGAAAATATATGCAACCGACAATGGAAGCCAGTTGTGAATGTGATGTTTGTGCACGAGGAACTTAGGGAAGAACTCTTCTTGTCGCTCACCAAACACTTGGCTCGTGAAATGACTGGATACACAAACAAAAAACTTGATATCAAGCCCTTTGCAAAGCCTGTTGGCGGAATTGCGAGGACATCAACGCCTGTGAGAAGTGATTGCAGAGCTTTGATTTGTTCCGACTTCAAAGTATCTATTTTCAGAAATTGGGATAAACAGTCCTGTAAAATGTCACCCATCGTAATTATTGACAGAAGCATCTCGAGTGTTGATTGAGCGTTGATATCTGGTTGTCAACGATCCAGCACTAGCGAATCATATTTTTGTGTTGTGAGAGCAACACATAATTCAAACTCTTAAGCTTAGGCGGTAGTCCTTCCTTTTGCATGCTGCTTGCCTCTAGGGTTTCACATGGCCATTTTTTTGCAGTTTTCTTTCATGTCATGCACGATGGACTAAGCAAAAGAGGGACTACTCATAGTCTAGACAGTCACTGGTTACATTAGCCAAGTATTGGTCTTGTATTAGCTAAGTGTAGATAGATACATATTGGCCAACAGTCAGTTGAGTACCTGTGGTGTGTTGGTCGAGTCTCAGTTGGGTATCGGCCAAGTATCAGTCAACACGTTGGCCCATATGTGTCAGTCATGTAACAGGTGACATACTGACTGATACTCAACCATTTTTTGTCAACGTTTGAATGATACTCAACCAATACCAAACCCTCGCTCGGCTGAGTGTCAACCAATACTTGGCAGACCACGACACTACCTACAGTAAACTTGATCCTTCCTTTCCTTGGTTTGGTTTCCTTCCTCTGTGTGGTGCGAAATTCAATTCATTTTGCTTTGTCTTATGCTCAGATCCAAGCAGTTCAGAAGAACCTTCAAACTCGGTCACTGGGTCATCTTCACCAGCTAAGAGTATGATTGTCAATTTTGATTGACATTCAGTTTGTGTATTGAAATACTTACTGGCAGATCTACACAGTCTGTTAAAAACATCATATATTCACCTGAATGAAAAAAGTTAGTGAAAAATAACAGGTATTAGACACGCTTACCGAGTTAAAATTTTGGTTGAAAATGGCCGAAGCACAAGTGAAATTCAGGTGGTAGTGAAGAACAAATAATATCTTTTTTTTTCAATTTCAACTTATCATAGCCTCATCAAACCTAAAAACATATAACAAACACTTCATGTAAAAACTAAGTTACAAGTAACAAGAGCAGAGTAGTACAGTCATGTGAAAATTCTAAGAGAAGAAGCATGATACAATATGACCATTAATGCATGATACTGACATTAATGCTGTTATCCATACAAAGGACAAGTGAAACCTGACTGCAGCCGTTGTAAAGATGATCCTAAGAAATTATGCAAGCACTGTGCCTGTCATGAGGTAACATGTCATAGAATGTATTCACGTAATACAGTATTATTAACCCATTGACGCCTGAATGAAATTGCCCGCGACCCACCCCTTATTCCCTGGCGTTTTTTTAGAGTATTTCAGAGCGAGCGAAAGCACAAAAATAAACCATATGCACAGTAACCACAGATGCAAGATCAGGTTTCAAGATGTCATTTATTTAGAGTCGAACGAAAGAAAGGGCCAAAATATTCAAAAATATTAACAAAAAACCTCAACTTGAGATTTAAAACTAATAAGAAAGCAAGAAATTATAATATTCTTTACCGTGCGACAAGATGTCCAGCAGAAGCCGAGAAATTGAATATGCAAAAATGATTTAATTATTGACTTCAGACGACAAGACGAAACCAAATACAACAGAATTTCCTTTCTTGTACAATTTGGGCTGACATTTGAGAAAACAACAGAAAATAAAAGCGAGGAACTCAACAAAAAATCAATCTGAAAACAAGAAATTGATTAATTTCTTCACTGTGCGAAGAAATTCCATTACGGGCGAAGAGAAATGAAATTTGTAAATCAAACTGACGAAAAAAAATCAAGCCAGTTATTTTGAGATCAATCGTATTTCAACTGTGTTAAATTAGTGCCCATTTAATTCCCTCCTGATTTGTTTTGTAGTAGCTGAATAAGGTTTCAAAACATATTTGGGCTTAACGGCTGAATACCCTGCCACTCATTTGCATGTCATTGAATAAGAATAGCATCTATTGTGTTCTGCTTCGTTCTTTAAAGAACGCCGACCAACGAAAACAATAGTGGAGAGGTATTCAGCAGTTACTCCCATATTTGAACAAAGCGATTAAAGAAATAAACAAACCGCCTTGCGGTCGCCGTAAATTAAATATGCAGAAATCCAGCGTGAAAGTTGCTGTTCGCTTTTAAAACCTAAAATTCACAGATACATGGGACCAAGTCAAAGAAATACGAAAAGAAGTTCAGTAACAATAAATCTTCATTCAAGCTGAGGCGAAGAAACCTATTTAAAGTGCCCCTGTGATAAAAAAATCACTTCCGGTTTTTCTTGAGATTGTGAAAGTGTGTCTGCTTAACACTTGACTGGCAAAATTCTAACCTTTCATTTTTATCCAAAGGCCGTTTACTTTGAGTGTAAGTTTTGGATTTCATGATCCGCCATCACTCATGTTCAAACCTGACCGATTTGACCTCAGAGGGTTGGATCTGGGAAAAGTGACGTCAAAGGCTCACCAACTTAAAGTTTCAGGATGTGAATTCAGCTTATTATATATGCAAAGTGTGAGTTTAAAAGTGTGAAAGCCCAAAACTCCCGTGCTGCATATTAATTCTGCAGCGTACACACGCATCGCATTCTTAAACTAGTGAGCCTTTGACGTCATTTTCTCCTCGATCCAGCTCTCTCAAGAACTTAAATTTAGTAATGGCGGGATCATTAAATAGGAAAGTTCCAGTTAAAATAACAGGCGCCTTTTTAAAATCAAGGATTAAAACTTGGGTCACTTACTGTTTAGTTAACATAGTTTTGAAATCCAAAGGAAAAAATAATTTATTTTTTGTCACAGGGGCACTTTAAAAGCAAAACAAAATTCCAAATTTGTAGACGTGCTTTCGCTGCATTCTTCACACTAAAGTGCAAGCTTTAGTTTTTACTGTCATTTTAATGCCAGTGGCTTTACCAATCGTTCTAAAAGTTGAATTCAACTTTGAAGTAATAATGTACATTACCATTTTTGTTTCTCAAATCCAAAAAGCTACTTTAAATATGTGATCTGTCGTCAGAACTTACTTGAAAGGGCCCCGATCCTCATGTTTCGCAGTGATAGTAGGAAGAAAAACCTCTTCACCAGAAAGGTTTGAGGACTTTGTACTTCTTGATTTTCCGTTCTGAGGCCACCTAAACATTGATTTGTATTTTTCCTTTCTATTTTGAAAACCAAAGCAGCAATTTCTCTATGTTAAGAATGAAAACAAGGCCTTGGAAGTTTCAGATTTGGCCCGCAATGCACCATGATTCACTGCACTTTTTGAGCGCACGATTTTAAGAAGAAAAAAAAACGTCTTTCTTTCTTTCCATTCTGATTGGTTTATTTGTCCTATAATAGAACAATAAGAGAACCAAAGAGTCTTCAGGGAGGGTAGGAAAGTCAATTGTCCCCACATGCATTTTTTCGGGCTGTTACGGGCGGCACAGGCGTCCATGGGTTAATGGGCAAGCTTTATTTAACAACAAGAATCTTGAGGAAGTTGCAAAGAGGTTGTTAAAGCTTATCTGGCTTTGCATTTTTTGCTTTTAAAGGGAATATTATTACAACAGGGTTCTATAATTTCCTAGTGTTACACATAAAGAATGAAATGTTAAAACTGCCAAAGTCGTGAACATGGCTATCGAGGCTGTCATTAAGTTTTGAGTCACCTGTAGCCTCGTTCTCCACACCCATAGCAAACTGGTTACTTTATGGTTGAATTCTGCAACCAACAATTTCACCCATAGCATCAAAAGAAAATCAAGTATACTCAGCCATAACAGGTGTTATGGGTTACGGTCCTTAATGACAGCCCTGACTATGACGATCATGTGTTTTTAATATTTCTTACCCGTTCAAATATGTGATGTGCCATATATATCCAATTGCATAACACATTGAAAGTGGATTGATATAATATTGGACGTTGATGTGACTAATTTATATTTTCGTAATTCATGAATTCATCCATGAACCAAGATCTTTTAATCCAGATTAGAGTTACCACATCAATATAATTCATATTTTGTTTACATGTTGTAGTGTGGTGGAAAAGAAAACCCAGGAGACCAGCTTCTGTGTGATGAATGTGACTTGGCTTATCACATCTACTGTTTAACTCCACCACTGAAAAAAATCCCTGAGGATGATGAATGGCAAGTTTTGTTTAATGTCACATGCATCTGATTTCCAGATATTTTATTGTATGAAGAAGCTGTTACCCTGAGTGGTCCAATAATTTGTTGTGAAATGTTATTTGCAGGTTTTGTCCTTTATGCAAGAATGATACATCACAGGTAATGCAAATGCTAGAACTGTTTACTTGTTGAGGTAGATCATCTGTACTTGGCTCAATTGATACTCTACTGATATCCTGATCAATATTCGGTCAAGACTCAATTGACGCTTACTCAACAGCTGGTCGATAGTCAGATGAGTGTTGACCAACTCCACTGCACTGATTGAAAATTAGTCAACTCTAAACCTGTCCACTGAGATGTTGATTGAGTGTTAACCAAGGTGTCAGTGGAATGTCAATCTAGTAGCAGGGGGTTGAGGGTGGATCAAGGGTTGGGGTATTGATTAACATTTGACTGCAGATACCTTTGGTATGTATAATGATCCATTTTAAGCTTAATTAAATTATGTATGAATTCAATTTGCATTAAATTTCCAAGAGCAAAATTGTTTTACATCTTCCACACAAACTTTAATACACGGCAAGCAAATAGTTTTACACTCTTGCCTTTTAAGTCAAGTTTATATTGTTGTATTGTTTGTGATTGTAAGGTCATCCATGCTGGTGAGAAGTTAAGAGAGAGTAAGAAGAAACAGAAGATGGCGTCATCAAATTCAACAACAAACCGGGACTGGGGAAAGGTCAGTGAATATATTTTGTGATTCTCATGTTCTTGGTTGGAATAAGGCAAAATTTAAGCTGTTTACATCAGATAAGGGCTCAAACATTAGACATTGTGTTTTATTATTGGCTTTTATAATTTTTAAATTAAGATGATTTCTGTAGAACATTCTAGCAATAGTGGCAAACATTAAGTTACCAAAAAAGTCTCATGGCATGGTAATATTTTGAACACAGTTAAGATCTTATTGAGACTTAAGCTCTCAAGCTGAGCACACAAGAGGAAATTGCACTTAAGTCATCCACATTTCAATAAAACAGACATTTTGCATTAATTATAAACACCATTGCACACTCGTCAAGCATTCTTACAAGGTTTGACATTAACTATCTCAAGAGTGCTTGAAAATTCAATGGCGAGCTCACTTACAATAGATAAATTATTTAAGTGAGTTGTGTCAAATAGTATTCCAAAAGTTACTGTGCTATGAGAAGATTTTTAGTAAACAACTTTTGCACCTATTACTTGAACTTTAGCTGAATCCGTCTTGAAAGTGAAAGATACAGTGCATGCGTATCATCATTATTGATGTTTGGTTTGATTTCTAGGGTATGGCATGTGTTGGTCGGACTAAGATTTGTTCCATTGTGCCCCCAAACCATTTTGGTCCTATTCCTGGTGTTCCAGTAGGCTCTTCTTGGAAGTTCAGAGTGCAGGTTTGGCTTTCAATTTACTCTGTTTTTTAACTGCGTGTGCTCCTTTGTAAGGAGATTTGACAGTTGAACAAATTTCTCCGTTATTTGAATCCTTAAGTAACAATTTTGTGTTTAATTTTAGGTGAGTGAAGCTGGAATACACCGCCCTCATGTCAGTGGTATTCATGGCCGAGATGGTGATGGAGCGTACTCTATTGTCCTGGCTGGAGGATATGAAGATGACTTGGTGAGTAAGTAGACCGCAGGCCAAAAATGTCCTGGGCTTAAACCCCTTAATTCTTAAGAGTGTACAAGAGCTAACTTCTCCATAACATCCATATCATATTGGTCACTGTCGAATATACATGTACATGTGACAAGAACAAAAATAATAACGGAATATTACACCACTGATATTTTTGTCTTAAGTTCCTGGAATGCTTCATTGACTAAGAAAATTATTTCATGCTCTTTGTTAGGGGCTATGGCCAATTAGAATGATTAATTAGAGTAGATTAGTTAATTAATCAGCTAGAATTTAGACCACCCTGTAATGCAATGCAAGGTAACTTTCAAAGAGCTTGATTATGTAGTTGTGACAGTTTTCCAAGAAATTTAAATGTCAATGTAAAATTCCAATCAAGTTAATTTGGGTAAAAAGTTCCAGAAACTCATTGGCTCACTGTAATTTGCTGATGGATTTTTGTTGTTGTAACTAGACTATGCGTCCCCTGGCGCAATGAGGAAAGATGATGAGATGAGACTATAATGGTCTCTGCCACAAAAAAGTTAACTGGAATACTAAGATCAAGAACATTACCTTACATCATAGTCTTATAGTATGAGAAGAGAACTTGATTAATAATATCTAAACTTATAGTCCTGCAATGCATGTACCTAGCTACTAAACTATTTAACATAAGGCCAGATTGTTATGATTCTACTGAAGCATTCATTTTGCTCTGTAGGACTATGGAGATGAATTCTTTTACACTGGTAGTGGAGGACGAGATCTTTCTGGAAATAAAAGAACAGCAGAACAGTCATGTGATCAAACATTGACAAAGATGAATAGGTAAAAGCAGACTGGAAATGTCCCATTCATTTACTTGTATTTGGAGTGAGATTAACTCTAGATGCACCAGCTTTATAGAGGGGGGTGGCATGCAAATGCCAGAGCAATTTATTTTCTCACACTTCACACTACTCTGAAAACACACATGAAATAAATGTTGAATTCTACCTTTATGTTTCCATCCTAGCCATCCAAAACAGACATACTCTTGAAAAGCGAAGATAAATCTTGTTCCATAATCCAAAAGAAACAATGAGAAGCAAAATATTTAGTGTCCATTTAGATTTAATTGCCGCGTCCACAATCAATGTGTCAAAGTTACTCGAAAATGCGGCATGATAATTAGTAGATATTATCCTTTATGAACATGCCAAATGAAATTAATCAATTATCGATAGATGTTAAGGTCCTGAGGATTCCATTTCCAGGATTTGTTTGTCTTGTTTTGTCCGGAGGGCGCATATTACATCGCAGGGAAAGAACTACGTAACAAAATGGCCACCATATTTTGGTCTTTGCAAATGGAGACGCTCAAACACAGGCGACTGTCAGCTTCATGACTTCAAACACAAAGGCTTGGTGAAGATAAGAAGCAGTTCAATAGTACAACAGTTTCTATTGGCTCATTATGTTAGCTATGCCTTAGCAACCAATCAAATTGCTCATTACATAATTGGGACGATTGAATCAGCCCTGGAACATCTAGGAGTGTACTCAAAGGCTGATCTAATTGGCTCCTGGTGCATCTAGAGTTAATCTCAAGCAAGCTGCACATGCATGAACTGAGCTTGGAGAAATTAAACAGCAATTAGCTTAGAGGAAGTTTGTGCACTAAGTAATAACATAGGCACGCAAGGCGTGCAAGAGTTATTTTTTTGTGAACTGAAAGGTTTCGGAGATAGCAGAATTAAATCGATGACATGTAAAATGTTTTACCAAACAAACTACAGTTATCTGACACATCTCCAAATTAATATAGATATCATTTTATTTTCTAACAGGCAATTTGATGCGTTCTTTGATTAAACCGGCCACACTGTGATTGGTGCAACATGCGCACATGCATAACTCCCCCTCACTCATCTCTTCTAAAATATGTCCTTTGAACTAGAAGCGACGATTTGTGACCTCTAATTGAATTTACTTGTTGTGAAAAACAAAAGTATCAAGTTACCCTTTGTAACCTGAAATAAAATATCTCTTCCCATATGATTTGTTCATTACTGACTCATGAACTACTTCAAAATGCAAAACTCATATCGTTCATAACTTGCCATCATTACACTGAAGCAACCCAATGTATATTAAGTAACTGTCACAACTGTCACGGACTAAAAATCACAAACCGGCAACATACACGTCAGTCTTTATTATTTAATCACCAAAGTCCTTGAACTTAATACAATCATAGAACTCCCAAGACTTCATATACCTCACTTAAGTTATCTTAAACAAGAAATTTTCTTTTTCTTCTACTACAATTTGTGCTGGCTATTAATGTGATAAAGCGAAAACCCTGATAACATTGACGAGGAAAGGTTAAGTTTCATTTATAACTTATCTTCTCATCCCGGCCCAGTAGTAAACAATGAACATTTATATATGTAAAATCGTCACAGAATAATTTATTTCTGTTCTGTTGAAGAAATTAATCGTAGTCTCTTCGCGTTTCTCATTGAAACTTAGCACAGAAACTGATCAGTGGATGCTGAAATTAACGACTCGCCCTGGACTCTGCAGCCAAATACTTAGGTTTCACTACAACGCGCAAACAATTCAAACCTGGTCACAACCTCTTCACATTCCCACTAATGCATTCCGCCCCCTTAAATAGAATTGTCCCTATCATAGAAACCACTTTAACATTAGTAGTAGAGCGTCTAACACTCATTTAACTCAAAACCTTATATAATGGGAAAATCTTACCCTTCATCGCATGCTCACAGTTATATCCCAAACACTGTTTCTTTGACTGATTATCCAATCGCTAATGACTATAAAACCCGCCCACAAAATCCTTAGCCGAACCTACAGAAAATGTCCAGGTAAACCCAATATATGAATACTTCCTCCTCTTTTACAGCAGAATAAATATGGCCGTTCTCAACTGTATCGGTATCAAATCTCACATACCATTTACCTTTACAACAGGAAATTTGATTGGTGTTTAATGGTAGCTCTAATCTGATTGGTGTGACATACATACATCTCTCACTGATCCACCCGCCCATAACATACCCGACGTGCTGACCAAGAGGTATTTTTTTTACAAAAAAATAACTCAAAAATGAACAATGATAGGGCAGATGGCCATTCCTATAGCTTTGCCTGCATTTAATAATCTTGGACATTTGGTGATCCCTATTTTTCTTTTGATGGATAATTTTCTCTACCGATTTTCCATGTTTTGCGAAAAAATGGAGGGAATCTAATGATCAAAAGTTTGAATTTCCACAGGCAGCCCAAGCACGAGATGAGAAGAATAATTTATGTAAATGAAACGTACGCGAACGTGACTCTTGCCTTCGAGCAGTGTTGTTACAAAGATGTGATTTACAAGGGTTTGTATGGGAACTTTACGGGTTTGCTTTAAATACCTAACATCTAACTTTCTGTAAATAAAACTAACTTACCTTGCTTTCCTGTTGTATTCTTTGTTGTTTCACGGTGTTCGAGGCTATTTTGAAGCGTTTCCAGTAAGTTAGCACCGGTGGTGGTGTCCCACTAGAAAAGAACACAAGGCTGGCTGGCTCAAAATCGAACCGTCGTACTGTGAAGAACAAAATATTCCCAAGAAATGGATGTAACCGCCTCAAATCACGATCATCTGAAGCGTGAATAACTCGCTTCCCAGTCCGTTGGTCGCTGGTTCACAAATCTCATTGCAACGGCCTGAAAATCCCTCGTTTACCAGCTCAAATCTGCCTCTCTCGCTGCTGCATCATGCGTATAGCCAACGGTTAGGATACCAGATTTGAAAATCGAAGCTTAGGGACCGCGTCCGCTCGACAAAAACCACACACGGCAGGGGTGGGATGGAACTATTGCCTATATACAAATCAACACCATGCGAGGGTACACTGCGTCACATTTCACTGGAAACCGCTAACGCTTAAGGGGTTATTTGAAATCCCGCAAAAAGCCGCGAATGCATTCGGAGCATATAAAATCTGCCAAGGTTAAGTGCTGTTCGCCGTTTTGTATCGTAAAGTAGTGTCAGTTGTAGGAAATTGAGCGCACTGGCCTTTTTTTCTCTTCTGTTAACTTTCGCTCTGAGTACTGCTTTTGTCCTGGAACCGATGATTGAAAGGTGAAATTTATTCTTTGATGGCGCGTATGGGTGAAAACCTCACTGCTGAACAAGCGGAAATTTTTCAGTTAATTATAATGATGACAGGCCAGACATGACTCATAGGCTCTTGGCATGTAGGGTGAGCTATTGTAATATTGACCTCCTGTTATAGTTTAGCTCTCACGAGTACATCTTTTAAGGATTTTCCTTTTTTGTAGGAGACAATCGGAGGTTCTTTGAATATTTCTCTAGGCAATGGTTGGTTTTGAATTAAATGCTCATCAAGATGTTTTTTAGGTTAGGCAACGCCGGGTGATATCTTGTTACAAAAGGCAGAATTTTCTTTCGCACTATACTTTGTCGGTTTGTTTGTTGTAAAGCCGACTTCCGTTCAGTGAATTTAACCTCAGAGATAATTTTTTT
>CM042754.1:5197880-5230275 GCA_022496165.2 Catalaphyllia jardinei | reverse complement strand
GGCCAGCTCACTGTTCAACACCTATTTCATCGGGAACTTAGTTGCAACAGTATGTTATGAATAGTGTCATATTTTTTGGATATCAAAATGTGTAACCTTTGAGAAGCATGATCAACATATTTATTTTTAGTGTCAGAAAACATGTCTTTTCAGGACCTTGCACACCTAAGGTTTGACAAACCCAAAAATTCCACTGATGTAGTCACTCGTGTATGTTTTCAAAAAGGAGTTTTTCAACTTAAGGTCACTCATGTTTCCATGAAGGAAGCAAGCGAGGTTTCTTAAGTGAATATCTGTTTTCGAGGCTTAACAACATTTCGCTGGCAAGAGTAAAATTTAAGGCAGAGTTGAAGACAGTTTTTGGCCTTTTGTATACTGATTTTCAGTTTTTGAAACTGATGTATTTGTAATTGTTATTGCTGTTTTAATAAAAATTACTTTGGATTCCAAACTATCCTTGATGGGGGTTGTTTCCCGTGAGGGATTTTTTGGTTGTGTCTAAGGCCCCTGCGGTAGTATGTTGCTTGACCATGGCGAGAAGAGCACTTTAAAGCTCCAGCAACAGGGTAGGGAATCTTGAAAAGGGATGTCTGTGGCAACCTTGAATAAGCCCCCCTTCCCTTCCCTAATCTTAGATCCTTGTTATAAGTTTTCCCCACCCCCACAGGATATACAGCTTATGAACATAGTTGTCATGAATCCAAGGATAATTCCCACTATTTGCAGCTAATGACAGAAACGTGTTTTGTTTCTGGTATGTTATTTCATAGTTGAGTGCATAGTATTGCTATCTTTAAAATATTTGCAAAGCACATAGGGCCAGTTGAAATGCACATGACAAGTAAAATAAATAAAACTTTGTGATGAATATATTTCATTGGCCACTCCCCATTAGGGCTTTTCAGGACCAATGTAAACAAACAATGATAAATATTTAAATGAGCAGACCTAGGTTAGGATCCCAAATGGTGAGAGAGACAGACCAGTTGGCGATCAGCACAGGATTTCAACCCGGGACCTACAGGTTTCAAATCTGGCACTCTAACCACTTGGCCAAGCTGCCTCCACAAAAGATGTAAAAAATGAACAGTCAATTATCCAGTGTTATTTGCCTATGTGATTAGTTTCTGCATTTTTCACTGGGATCATTTGGTTGTAATCTTTTTCCCAGCATTCTTGGATCTCAAATTTCCTTTTCATAAAATGGAAATAAAATGAATACTTATTAACATGACTAACACTTAGCTAAAAAGCTAGTTTACAGGTCAGTCACGGAAAGAAAAAGAATGAAACTATAAAATTTTCTAAATGATATAGTATGTGGGAAAACATGCCACCAGAGCATTGAGAACAAACAAGTGGTTTTGCATCCAAACATCTGTACAGTTACTGATGCCTAAACTTCAATGCCCACAAATTTACGTTTCAAATAAGTATTGAATATCACATCATTCCACCCTAATGAGGTCTTGTTGCATGGAGACTGAAACCTGCAAACACAATTCTGAAAAACATTTACCTGCAGTGGTGTTGTCATGAAAAGGAAATGGGCTCTTTGCACGATCTGGGCCCATGGTACAAAATTACATATACTGGTGAGCAAGCTGTGCAGTGGGACTTCCAAAACAATGTAACTGATACCAGTTCACCTGGACCTGCCTTTGTTTTAAAAGTCCCACCAGTATAAGTAATTTTGTACCATGTGATCGTATCATGCAAAGAGCCCATTTCCTTAAATTCCTCAACTTGCTTTTGGTTGGTTTACATTTTTTCAAACAAAAACAAAGGAATTGTATAGCCGCCTGTTGCATGTGCCAAGCCATGAAACCATCCCTTTGAAAAATAACTGGCACCTTCACTAATAATTATTTTGAGAAGATGCAGGAGGGGAGAGGAGAGAATCCCTTACTTCAAGGAATTCGTTGTTACAACAACTTCAGAGTGAACTTCAAAATGATTTTCTCACAATCTAAACCCTCTTGAGTTCACTTCAATCTTTAATGAATCTTTAAACACAGCATTTTGAACTCTGATTTCAAGCTCCCTTGTAACAAATGTTGTGTTGACATTCAGATGTCCCAAACTTTATAAGTCACATGCCATCTTTGTTGCTGGTCCAGCCAGACTGTTTTAAATGACTTTTAACTTCATTCAAGAAGTATGTGGTCCTAACCACAAGGTATCTAAATGTTTCCAGATCATCAGATGATCACTGCAGGCTCCCAGGAGCACGTAAAAATTCATGACACTAATGACGGGCTTCACTTTTCGAGAAACAGCAAAACTAGATTGCACAAGATAACCGAGACGATGAGTTGAAGGGGTATTCATGACTCTTAATTATAGCATTACCTTGATGAACAACTAAAAAGTACGAGTTGCTGGTATTCTTTAGACTCCTATGATGGAAGAAAATTTGTACGATGTTCCACAAAAATGGTGCACCAGCCACAGAGCTTAGAGTTTCCTGACTGAGGAAAGAGAATCCACACGTATCCAAACAATGCTCATTCATAATCAGTTTAATGAACGTATTTCCATTTAACGTTACAGTCAAGAATTAAAAAGTATGTGAATATGCCAAGCGCACATGAACCAATGAGGTCATACTTTCCACATGGCTCCAATGTGATACAGGTGAAAGAAACTGAAGCCTCAATTCCTATACCATGCAACATCGATATACTTGTTAAACAAACTACATCTACCAAAATACTGTCTCAACCTTGTATGACTGTATAGACGGTTTTCCTTCATATTTTCACTTTTTTTGTTATTGATAAACTTGACCACTTAAGTCCAGTATGAGTTTACACTTGCACGTATAATAAAACAAACTTCTTTGGCAGTTTGACGGAGTAAAATACACATGACTGTCAGCTTTGTTGCTTCTAAGAGGCTGAAATGCTTTGTTGTTCAGTTTACTATGAAAGGACTTCAACTGTGAATAGTTGGAAATACAGGTCACTAATCTTTGGCTTTTTAGCTATACTGAAATATCTCCTGATCATGAAAGACTAAAACTCAACGATGAGAATCAAATTGAAACAGATGTAGACATGGTTATTCATTTTCTTAATTTAGATCAGTAATCCCAGCATAATCCACAGTTGAAATCTTCCCACCATCCTTTGTTCTTGACCAAAAAAATGAAGATTGACAATTTAAGAGTTCACAGTTCATAATCTTAACAAACACTGCTTCACGATGGATTTGAACCAATATTATAAACACAATAATGTCCATCTCCCAATTGCGGATTGCTTGATTTTACACAGATGAAATGTGACTGAATATGTCACACTGCAAGACTTGTTGGTATTTGATATTTCATATGTACAACTTGAACTGACATCAGAACGCAGAGAAGCTCTGAGCGATTTTAGAGTTCCAGGAGAAATGAGATTTTGATACAGTTTATTATGCTACAAACTTGATCCAAACGTGGATGAAGCACTTTGAACATATTTCAGTTCCATACAAAGCTGAAGACAAGACTTTGCTAGAGTTTTTGGTAATACAAACTTTTTCCAAGCCAGATGTCTGATAATGAAGCAACATACAACAATGACACAAAACTTCACAAGCCATGTAAAAACTTATTTTTCAGCCACTGCCACGGATAACAAGAATGACCAGATGGTCCTCTTTTGAAGGTTCAGGCGACAAGTGTGGAGCAATGCGTACCAAATGCTCATGAGAAAACTGACATGGAGGAAATGCATGCAAAACACCAACATCATCCTTTGTAGTTGCAGGATTCCCTGGAGTCACAGGAAGGTTTACAACTGCAGCAGCTTGTTTCTGCTTGAGATAGGTCATAAGATTCCTCAATGGTCTGTGTTGCAGAGGTTCATCTGAATTTGGATCTTCAGGAAGTGGTGTTTGAACACCAGGCAAAGCAAGCAACAAGCAATGACCACTAGCTCCGGCGGTGTTAATCCTTCGAGTTACTTCCTCCAGTTTAGGCTGGTCTAAACGAAGACGCTGAGTAATTCGCAAAACTGAATTCTGTGAGGATCCAGATCCATCAGAACGAAGCAATGAGTCAGCGACTTCCGGATTTCCACCAATGAAATGCATCCGAACAGGAAATGCACTATTTTTAAGGATGAGTCCACCACGCCATGCAACTGCAAATCTCTTAACCAGGTCTTGCAAGGTTTCTGTTCCAGCAGAGCCAGGATTCTCATTTTCCTGTCCAGTTGATTCCTTTGGTTGCACATCTTTGGTAGAATCCTCTTGATCACTGGAAGTCTTGTTGTCATTAGCATCATCAAGGCTGCTCCTTTTTTGCTCAGTACTATTGCCAGCATTTAAAATATCCCCCCGATCTCCCCGAGAACGATTGAAGCGTCTGTCTACAGAACTTGAACGGCGGTGAGAATCTGAAGGTGAAGTTGTACGCGAGTGGTTAGGATGATTGGGAGATGGAGATCTAGTTCTTGGGCTTCTACGACGTTTAGGGGGACTGCCGTTGTCCCTGTAGTCTTTGGTCCGTAAAGGAGAAGGTGGTCTACGTTTTCCAGTTCTGCTGTTGTCAATCTCTCTTGGAGGTATGGGTGAATGGTCATATGGTTGGTAATTATCCACTGGGGGTGGTCGCTGTCTGTATCGCTGCTGCCCCCTTGCATTTCTGTCCTGAGACCTCTTTTCCCAGTTATCAGGCTCATCCATACGAACGTTTTGCTCATCCCTAGGCCAACTGTTAGAACTGAAAGACCTCTGAGGAGGAAGGTCATGCTGACGACCAAGATCTTGTTTGAAAGAATTACTTTCCTCACGCCAGTTTCTGAAATCACTTTCGTTTGAAGGATGAGAATCACGGCCACGGTAAGGCGATGGTTCACGCTTTCGTTCGTACAGTCGATCATTTTCGTAGGTCCTTTCTCCTTGGTCCACAGCAAACAACTCATCATCAACCCTGCTGTCGATGTTATTGATACGATTTCTCGGTGGACTTAGTGGTTGCCGAAGACGCGGGTCTTGTAAATGATCTTTATCAGCAAAATCAATCTTCAGCCGACGATCGCGGCCACCAAGAGGAAATCCACGCATTTCACGAGCAGCAACCGATGCAGCATCCAAACTATCGTACAAGATGTAAGCATGATCGTCGCCTTTTTCGTAGTCAATCTGTCTGATAGCACCAAAGCGATCAAATTCCCGCTCCAACTCGACAATCGACGTCCACTGCCCCAAACCACCCACCCATAACCGGGTAGTTTGTTGACTTTTTCCGTAGCCAATTTTCACGCGGTTACGACCGATAATTTCACCTTGCATATCCACCCTCGCTTTCGCAGCAACATCAAGATCTGCAAACTTCACAAAAGCATACGTGTTACCTTGTCCACGAGCCGGTCGTTTGATATCCACGTCCAAGACTACTCCAAACCTCTCAAAAGCACGACGCAACTCTTGGCTCGAAATGCTCGTTTCCAAGTTTCCGACAAACAGCGTTCTCGTAGCTTTTGGGTCATCTTCTGGAGGAATGTACTCTGCAGGCCGTATTTGATTTTGATGTCCAAACGATCCACCACTCTTGAAGTTTTTACGATCATTATCCCCACGATTTCGATCAAGATCATATTGTGGGGTATTTCGTTGAGTTCGGCGTGCAGGAGACGGCGGACGATTGTAGTTCTGCGGGTACTCATTCGGACTATAACTTCGTCGAGACGTCCTTTCTTGAAAATCGTATTCTACATTAACCGGTCGGTCAAACAGTGTAGGTCTTCCACGGCGCTCAATGGCACGCTTTACTTCTCGAGCATCATCGATATTTCGAAAGTACACAACTCCATAACGGTCGTCATCCCGTCCGGACAAGTGCACGGTCATCTCGGCGCCTCCGAACTTTTTGAACTCGTGGAATATTTCTTGTTTCATTGCCTGATCTCCAATATGACTGTCAAGATTTGTGAGTCGAATTTGGGGTTCAGACTCTCGGTCGGTCCTCTTTCGCTGGTTTTGGTAGTTGTTTTCGGTTCGCATATTTACATTTGAGCTGCGTTTATACGTCCTAACATCGACCTTTCTTGTCAAAGAAGAACTTCGGCGGATCGGGGAACCACTGTCCCGCGCGCTGTCTGGGGAAGATAGTCTATCGCGAACACCGTTATCGTCGAATTCTCTCGAACGAATTCGTTTCGGCTTCGTAAGCGTCTCTGAATCAGAAGACCTCTTCATGACCATTATTTGTCCACCTCCTCCGGAAAAATATATAATCGAGTTGTTACGATCACAAATCCAATATGGCGGTTAGAAAATCTGCCAGTAGCCAGTTCATGGTGACGTACACGTGGGGTCTACAAATCTATGTAATGAGAAAATACAGAATAATCAGGAAAGCAACTGTCACAGTGGACCTCTGTTTGCATCGAGGAACCTGAAAACATTCCAATGATCATACATGTGAAGCGCGATATAGAATGTGAAAGCATCAGTAGCTTAAATCAGACGATTAAGAACGTATTTAGGTCGCGAATAACGAAGATTATGAAAACAGAAGTGGTAACTAAGAACGCTGTTACGGGTAGGGATTGATTACTATATTCTTATGACCTTACTTCTGCACCAATGGCGTTTGAGCACTTGATCACAAAGGCGGGACAAAGGCAATCCAGATGGCTGATGGTACATTTACTTATTTTCGAAGCGAAAGATATCCGTAGAAAACGAAAGGATTTCTATTTCCTGTCCTGAAACTGAAATCTCCAAGAAATTTACACTCTTTCATATTAAAACAAATACAGATGTTTTGTTTTTCATCAGCGAGCGATTGCAGCAAAGACTGATGATGAAATTCTGCCAAAAGAGCAAAAAGCAAAGATGTCACAGCTGCTTCGGGACTGTTATGTAAATTTTTCGAATTTCAAACGATTTGTACTTGCATGAGTGAGCGCGACCCTCAAAAAACGCTGATTGTGGAGTGCACATAATAAAATCGAAGAATTTAACCTGAATTATTTCCAACGTCTTTGTTAGGGTGACAAAGCAAACTCTTCCACCTGAGATTTTCCGAAACTATTAAATTTAATAACATAACCACAGCGACTGTCGATTATTGAAATTACTACTAAATTATTGAAAACGGTATTTTTAATACCGTGTCTAACGGCAAAAAAAGATTAGTCTAGCGTAAAAAGGTTAGAAAATACAGACGACCAAGGAATATAAATACATGAATATTTAACAAATCTCAAGAAGGAGAAAAAGCTATTAATAAGACTATCTGAAACTGTAAAACAAGACCTGTCCATAACCAGTTCTTCGTCTGTTTCAATTTTCGTCGTAAATAAAAACAGCCCAAAACTCAATCGCGCGGGGGTTTTATTTTATTATTCCTCGCGCCTTCAACGATGTTAGAAAAATACAAGACATTTGATTCGGTCGCTACATACTTCAGCAAGACTATAGAAAAGACAACAGGTATTGAATCGGGGATTTGCTTTCTCTTCAGTACGTTTTCAAACCGATTTGGATTGGTCAGCGGGTGGATCAGTTTGCGGGAAACCAAACATGTGTCAGTAAACAATCTCTATACTATCATCGTTGGAATATTTCTTTCAAGCCTTCCGAAGGGAAAGTGATTTACGGGTAAAAAGCTTTTGTCTATAGAGGCTAAATATTCCGACTTGAATCCTGTCACTTAATTAAATTTTTCACCTGTTGAAAATTTAGTGCTGAAGTGATTGCTGTATCGATGCCGTAATCAATGCGGCACTTTACTTTGTGTAATCATTAATAGCGGAGCTCCGGAGGCCCGAAGGGCCGCCAAGCGGAGCCCCATAACCATATAGGAAAAAGAAACCCATGTATTGATTTTCTCATGGTTATCATGGGCAGCAGTGTTGCTTGTGGACGCGTACGCACGACGACGACGACGACGGCGGCGGCGACGGAGTCGCGCACCATGGCGGCCATACTCCAAATGATAGGTTGACAGAGACAGGCAGCCTTGGTTTACCGTGTACCTCTTTGATATTGGACATCCATGTTATGAGCAATTGACACCTGTCAAAACAAGATGTCTGCTGACCAGTTTCACGTGATCATATCGCGGGCTCAAGTCCACAATCATCGAGGTCAAGTGGGGAAAGTTGACCGCTGACCAAATGCTGGTTTTCGATTGGATCGCGGGCTCGTGTCAGTTTAACTTGTTGAAAACAGTTCAGGATTGATCAAAAATAAGACACAAACAGCAGTGATAAACATGTTGAATTTGTACATTTTATGACTTAAAATGTACAAATTCAACATGTTTATCACTGCTGTTTGTGTCTTATTTTTGATCAAATGACGACAGTTCAGGATTGTTCAGAAGCCGGCTAACGCTAGCCTAGGATTAAAATTTATCCGAATTTTTTCCTGCTTTGTTTTATGTTTGTAAAACTCAAAACAGAAAACCTCACCGCAAAGGTACAGAACTGAAATCAAAATTGTACCTTTTCCTGGGTTAGCTTAATCGGGTTCTTAACAACGTGGCCAAATCTATATATTAGACTAATTAGAAGAGATTGTCACGAGTGAGTAATGTGTGTGGTATGAGTGGAAATTCGGGTTTCATTAGCTAAGTTAAAAATATGCTACAACATCGATGCGTTATGGAAAAGAATGCAAGGGGTGGAATTGTGGAGAGAATATAGACACAAATACATGGAAACCTTAATGAATGTAGATCGAAGCATTTGAATGCATTGCAAAAATCTTTGCGACGAAGAAACGTCTCGTCATAATTTCCAGGAAGCTTCAGGGGTTGTTTCCAGTAAATACCAGAGGCCAGCTAATCAGCTCCTGTGTAAAAATTTGTTTTTTTAACTTCCTACCCAATTTCGGTTGAGCCGGGAAAAAACACGGCAAACACTTATCACCTAACCGGTTAAAAGCAACAAATGTTGGACTTTTTTCAAACTGAAAACATTTCAAATGCGTTCAGATGAAATATAACCTGCGATCAGGCGTCCCTATTTTTTTCGCGGGTTCCTTCCCGCCGCGAAAAAAAGGAACGCCTGATCGCATGTTAGATGAAATAAGCTTAACTTGTACATATCCAACTTTCGTCCAACCGTGACTATGTGGGACTAAAATTCAGCTAAGTCTGTCCAAGAGAAAATTTTCTAACCTCATCGGAAAGAAGGAGTGAAATGATGTCGAGTGTATATGAAATAATTCATATTTGAACTGCGGTTATAGATGCAAGTGAAGTATGATCCTTAATGCTTAAATTGGAAAATTTACTGCGAGGATCATACTTCACTTGCAGACACAACAATGTTATCTGCTACATGGTAAAACAAGAGAAAATTGTGATAACTCGGTAATGAGTTGCTGGTTTGGAAGCCGGAAATCGCCATTGAAGGATTGAAGAGCCACAGGGATTTACTACCGTCGCAGTACTCAGCGAATAAAGCACAATAGTTCTTCCAACTCAAAAAATTAATATTTTGAAATTAACATGATTAAAGTTGCACAATGCTGCCACTTTCAATGACATGCGGACTCCAAAATTAAAAGCTCAACCGACAAATGAGTTTTTCGCAACCGTCAATCAAATGTTCAGCGGCTCCTCCCAGCTTTCGAGTACTGCCGAGTACTGTTTCGTTGTCTAAACAGTCCTCGACTATTTGATTACCACGCGCTCGGCAGTTGTCGGAAGCTGGGAGGAGCCGCCGAACATTTGACCAAAGGAAGCGAGTACGCAGTTGTTGGTCGAGCTTTGAATTTTAGAGTCCGCATGTTATTGAAAGGCGCAGTGATTTACACAATTTCTTCACTTGTCTCCTGAAAGTAAAAAAGTCGACTATCGCAGATGGAATACCTACCCTCCCCTCCCAAGGGACGAAAAATACCAATGTACCAGAATCCACAGTTTTGGGCATGGTTCATGTGGCACCAAAAAGAGATGAAATTCATAAAAAAGTTACCTTACTGTGGAGAACTTTTTAGCCTTGCGTGTGTTTTAAGTTTCTTTTTCTCGATGCTCTAAGTTTGTGCGTCTTAAGACAATTTAAATGTCGAATGAGAAAGTGGCACACCTGTAACTTAAAATTATTTCGGGTTATTAGATTCTTATTTACTTAGCATTCTTTGTATGATGTGGCATGTAAGGTGATTACGGTCTATTTCTAGTCCTTCACCAAAACGTGCCCTAAATATAGGAATAACACAATATAGAAAGATTGTGAAAATTTGATGACATATTGTAAGATGTACCAAAACACCATTTACATGTAAAACTCCTAAATAGGATAAGCATCCTCAGTGGCAACCCCACCCTCCAGATAAAAGATCATCTTAAATGGGTCTGTTCTACACCAGAAAATGAATCCCTCTGAATGAGTGATCTGTCCTACATAAAGCTTTAGACAAAAAAAGGAAAAAACCACGAAAAAGAAGTTGACATCATAGGTAAGTTCAAATGAGGACTTTATTAGCTATAAAGTATATTGAATATGTTCCATACAGTTTTAATAACAGAACTATTAACCAAGTATTGCACTGTTTACTTTACCCCCCACCCCTACTCCCCTGAATACTGTTAGAAGTACTATACGCTTCCTTATAAAAATAAAAGTGACTGGAGTGCTTGTTAGACATTTGCAATGGAGCCCTTAACAGGTACTAGAATCTGCGAGAAAATGCATAACAAACTGGGGATTGCATGACTTTCTGTTGAATATATACTTTGAAATTACATTTTGATGCTAAAAGTCTTCTTTCTTGTTTTCATTGCATAAACTGAGATTGACAGTCCTCACACTCTGTTACATTGTTGTACCTTCCCTCTCCCCCCCATGGTGACAATGAGACATCTATCCAGTTACAACGAAGAGGATTTATAAACTTACTTCAAGTAATCTACACCTGTAATAACATATTGACAGTTCTGTAGATGATTTGTTTAGTTGTTCTCCACACTTTTCTGATTTTTGTAAGTCTTTGTATGGCTTTGTCTTTGTCACTCTCTCTTTAAAAAAAGCTGACATGAATGGATATTTCTTCATGTAATTTCCTACTTGAATTCACTGAAATCAAGATTACTTTGTACACAAACATAAACCTGGCTAAAGTTCTTTATGCTACTAAAATACAATTAAATGAGATAAATACTTAGAACTTTCAACTAATTTTCCTGAGTCAAATGGATCCAAGTGCTGTACATATACTATCAAAAGTCCCTGAGGATTTGACTTCCTTTATTTAAGCATGCAAACTTAAACATGCATTTACTTGCACCAAACAAACTGCTTCAAAACCATTTTGGGTCATACTAATGAGCCAGTATGAAACATTTTTTTTACTCCTGTAACTATGCAATCAATTTTCGTAGAGACTTGGATAAATTAAAACAATTCTGTTTGGATTAGATAAAAGAAACGCATTTAAGGTGGCCAAACACAGAACAATCATCTTATTTTCTCAACACCCACACTATCTGTGTTATTTTTCTCTAAAATTGAATGCAGTGTATGATGGCTTTAGTCTTTTATTACAAAGATATGTTAGAGAAGGTAACGATACAAAGACCCCAGCAACTTTCAGCTTTTGTTTGTTACTGAAAGCACCCAGTTAAATGCAACGCATGCACAGTTACTCGAAAAATTGAGACCAATTGTTTTTGCAGAAAAGTTCCCATTACTAATGAGCCAGTTGTTAGAATTTCAAGAAATTTGGCAAAAAATAGTTTAGAAACCACATGAATGATCTATCATGAAAAATCTGAATTTTGACATGGGGAATTTTAAATCATACAGAAAACCATTAACAGTGAATTATGAAAATCGCCAACTGGTATGCCAAAATTTTATTACAACAGTGTTGACAGAAGGGATTTAATATCAATTCGTAGTGTGTAAACGATGAAAACAATCTAACGACTGGATTTTTTAAATAAGCAAAAACCATTATTAAGCCTTCCTTTTAACCAGCCCCATTGCCATGGCAACAGAACACACCCTAACCAAAATGCGAGAATAAATACTTCTGTGATTAACCCTGACTAAAGCAAAAAATGGGCTCCAAAGCTAAATAGTTTAAAAGTAATGGTGAATTAGGCATAGGCACTTGAAAACTGTGTTCGGCCACCTACTATCAAGTCCTTTACAGCTTGGATAAAATGAGAAGGGTTACCAAAAGAATTTGTTTGACTTTAATTAATTTTCATGTACATAATTTATTTTATGCCACACAAGATTATGGCATCACAAATTACTTACAACACCAATTCATTTGTGCTGGGTCAACACTTCTGGTTTGTATATTGATATTTGTTTTTATCACATAGCTATTGGTAAAATATGAGGATTTTTCTACATCCAAAAATTTGATTTCTTTGTTTTGCAAAGTGGAGATATTTTTCAAATACTGCACAAGCATATTGATGTTGTCATGGTTACAGACATTTCAGTTGGACATGTCAACATCGATCATTTTTCGAGAAGCAAATGTATTGCATTATCTTTGAAATTTGTTAAAACAGTTGTCATAATTATTATTAACATCATGTTTTGGGTGCTCTTAAAATGAAAAAGAAAAGGTTTTGCGATGTCTTAGACATTTTGGCTCAGCATGGAGGATGTTGAAAGTGGAGCAATGCCATTTACAATGAAAATGTTTTATTGAAACTGAACTGAAAAAGTACTTTTTCACTGTTACCTAGTTTATTCAAGCTGTTCCAGACATTCTCTCTCTAGCTTGCAAATGACCTTATATAACAACATTACCAAAGCTCAATGCTACTACATGTAGGAAATTAATCTACTCTTCGCAACAATATGTGAGGAACCATTTTGAGTCTGTCTCCAAAGGAAGTAAGATGTCAAACCCTGTCCATTACTCAGGATTTGTCAGCCCTGTCCCAAAGGAAAAACGTATTTCTGCACATTTCTCACATGCCTTAGTAGATTCATGATGGCTTCCCACATTTAACTAAAGAGACTGAATTTCAATAATTTAAATTAAACTTGATAACCAACAAAGCTAAAAAATGTCTACAATGATATTTCTCCAAGTAGCATGCCACACCATAATATCCACCCAGTAAATATATCCACTGCAACGTTTCCTAACCACAGGAACATGATCCTCTGATGCGTTTCATGATCTCAAATGTCTTGAAGCTAGTCCTTGCTATGCTGTTAAATACCCACAAAGTTTTGTTATATTCCATTACTTGAGGATGAGAACATACAATGCCATTAAAACACATGAGAGTGCCACTGCCCAGTGTAAACGAATTCCAATAACTGCAGCTGAAAGGAGATATATATACACAAACATAATCAAATTAAACATACACTATGTGGTAAAAATATACACTAAGGCCATGTTCAATTGGTATCAACCGCTATTGGCTGCTCGCATTGGTGAAGTTCTTAAGTTCAATTGTGAAAAATGTTTTGGTCAGTTTGCTTGATCAACTCCCTCAACTGGCATAATATTAACTAAGGTTGAATATTTTGATTTTTTTTTACTTTTATTTGTCGTTTTCAGACATAAGTTACAATTTTATATTATATACAACATGCTTCAGTAGAAACCACTGCCTTCTTCAGTGCAAATTACCGGTACACAAGATGCCAGTTGAAAGTAAATAACTAGTACGTGGTAATAAGCAACGGTACATATCCACATGAGCCTTTGTTACCGGTATATGCTATTTTGTAGAACTTTAAAAGTACAGAAATCAAATCTTCACATTAACTTACTTGCTTTGCCTTGAGAATGGTGTCACCATTATGCCAAAATGTTGGCTATTAACTTCAATATTTGCCTGTTTTTGTTTTACATTGTCGTTGTTGATCAAGATTTAAAAAGGATAAGAATAATTTTATAAGGAATTTCACATTTACCTACAAGGCTAGTGAACTAAAGAGTTTGATAGAGGAAATGCAACATGGACATGGTAATCTAAGAAGCCTGCTTATTTTTCACTAGTGAAGGCTATAGAGAAAGACAAAATAGTCATGTTGTTTTTATTACCTTTATAAAATACTCCAAAGAAACCCTTCTTTTCAGAGAGAAAGAAGGACTTCAGTCTTGGAACTTTTGTTATGTAGGCACAAGTACAGACCACCAACAGGGCTAAGACTAACACACCATCCAATGAGTACACTGAGGAAAAAAAACAAAAGTAAAACATTAATCAATGAAAGAAATGGATAACTCCTTAAAGATGGTTTTTGCTAGCAATGGAGTTTGAGCTGTAGTCAGAGTTACAAGTAGAGCACTCATTTTTTTTTAAGCTCAATGTTAACAGAGTTGGAAGAATCAGAATAATTTATTTCCATTTTCTTCAAAATCCACTAATGACTCCCAGGCTCATGATCGAGTAAATTTGATTTTCTGTTTCATCATAGCAGCGTTGCACGAATAAAGCAAATTATCGTGTTAACTATTACTTAAGGAGGCTGGCAACAGCTTCCAGCAGTTTTCTAATGGCTATGCTTTGAAGGATGAATACTACCACTGTTTAACAAGGTGATGCTATAACAATGATTTGATACAAATACACATGTACCTGGAATCATTGCTCAACAGGTGGTAGTCATCCTTTTTATTTAACAGGTTACCATAGCAACAATATGACCTGCTAAAAACACCCTAAATTTTAGCTTTAAGCTCTTATAACTCAAAATCAAGCTTGAGGATCACCATGTTTATTTTTGAACTGTGATAAGCATTAAAAGATGCAACTCTTTATAAAGTTTACAAAAATTCTGTTGGATAGGTTCAGAACCACCTTAAATTTTTGAAAATTTAAGGTGGCTCTGAGCCCATGCAACAAAATGTTCTTTTTTCTTATCATGGCTATCAAAATTTGATAATAAAAAATGGGGGTCACCAAACTCATTTTTCTGTTATAAGAGCCTAAAGCTAAAATTAAGGGTATTCTTAGAAGGTTGTAAGGTTGCTCTTGTAACCAGTTGTGCCACAAAAGGAACATGTTCACCAATGATTGGGAAGTGTTTTGATACCATGAGTTTGCCATCAATTGATATTATAGTGTGGTTATAATAACCAATCAAGATCTACATCTTGAAACTGTTTTGAGCCACCTTGAGTTGGTTTTGGAACTTATTCATATTTAAACACGGTAATACTGTTCCCTTCCAATCTTGTAGCAAGGTCGTCTGGTAAAACTTAATTGTCACACAAAATCACTTTAAGAACTTGCTTTGTTTCTTTGTTTCTGATCAAGTATGATAGTATTTATAAGAAAACATCCAGCTAGGATATATCATGGGCTATATGTCACTAAATACATATTGAAAGGACTTGTCCAACATTTTTCCTAACAGATTTGTCTTTGAAACAGTGTCAAAAGTTCAACTGAAATGGAGACATCGAGATTCAAGAACCTTACTATTCTTAGTCACCAAAGCAGGATGTCAGATAGCAGTTAATAAGTCGTCTTAATCTAGTTGTTTTTAGTAGATGAAATAGGGCTACTTACCATCCAATTTGGAAAGAAGGGATGGGTTTTTATTTTTACTAAAGGACTTTCAAAGTTGGATAAGGCTGCAGGCCAACCATATCCAAGTTGATACCAAGATAAAGTGCGTAAACTGGACTAGGATGTAGTTTTATTATCTGTTATGTTTATTGTGTACAAAACAGTCCAAAGGAACTCCAGGTGTGCGTTTCTTCAGTAATAACTGATCACAGATGACGTCAAAATGTGGTAAGAACAAAGAAGTGGCACGCAAGCCATTATTGTAGTGTACCAATGTTTTTATCACAATTTGACGTCATTAGTGACTTTCACTGAGCAGACACTAATGAAAATATCAGCAAGATAGAATTAACTTGTTTTACACAATAAAGAAAAAAAAACCAACACTGTTAATGATGTAATCTCTGTGTTCACCTTCCAATAGATCATGAGTAAGAACCAATTAAAATGCGAGAACAACAACCAATAAAAAGTTAATTTGGACACTACCTACATCAACAATTAACCTGGACAGTTTGAAAGATTAATAAACAATTGTGCACGCGCTCGTATGGGATTTTGGGTTGACAATTCAAGCTTATTTAGTAAATACAAAATCATTGCAAGATATATACCCACGTAAGCTAAGCTAAAAGCTCTGATTTTAGACCGTTTGTCTGTTAGCGTGAAACAAAATGGGTCTTGAAAAGGTACCTTTACCTCTGATGAGAAGAAAGAGATAAACAAAAGTGGGTAGGACCTTACAATAATGTTTAAAGCAATGAGTGCAAAGACTACTTCCATAAAAGTTTCGATATGCCACGTCCTAACATAACGTCGACACACTGATTGTAAATTCAAACAGATTTTTCTTTTTAAACACGATTGCAATGTAATCTATATAAACTTAAAGACCTTACCATTCATTTTATGCCAACATAATCATCCCAGGTGAAAACTGTGAACGAGTTTTTTTCGCTTTATTCCGAAGCGAGCAAATCCTACGCTTCCAAAACACCTATCACAAACCGCGCGATACTGGGGCAAAATCGGGAATTGTTTTGACTCTGTGGTACTCCCAATGGGGCAGTAATAGGAATCCTCGCTTTTTATCCTAATAAAGAGGTACACATCACTTACCTTTTAGCTGATTATTTTTATAAATAATTTTGCTTGTTTCTGGTAGAAATGTGGTTATTTTCGGCCGTTAGTTCCTTTGATACATGTGAAAGAAAAATTTATGTCTCTCCCCTCCCTCAGAGTTTCGCTGCAAGGCTTGCCATCGATCACGTTTTCTTCAGATATCTTTACGTCATCGCCGGCTATTTCTTCTTCCCACTTGTTGGGTAAAGGTGTACAAAGTCTTCTCCCAATGAATTTTCGGAGGTTTCAGCCTAAAAACACATCTATCCATAGCTTTCTTGCCAGAAAAAGAAGAAGTATACGAAAGAAAACATATTGTGTCGTGAAATAACATATTAGGAACTAATTTAAACGCTCTATTCTTGAAAACAACCATGCCTAAAAACGGGGACTCGAAAGGCAAAGGAAGAGGAAAGCGCAGTACACAACAACCAAGGAAGAAAGGTGTGTTATTAGAACGATGTTTGTTGCTTTCATCCTCGATGCTTGGATGTTTACATGTAGATTATTAATTGAAATGCTAGCTATATGAAATCTTGCCTAGAAGTTGCTTTTCTATGTGCGATCTTTATTTTTATTTTACACAATGGTGGCGTTGATGGGTATCAATAGTTACGCGCCATTCTTTATTCATTCATCCCCTTGGTTTCCGATCGGTGTGATGTAGTGTTAATCGATTTAACGTTTTACTCTGCGTATTACTTTTCTCTTCAGGAAGGAGAACAGGCGATGAGAGCGATGATGAAGATTTAGAGAACCAAAGCGTCGCTAGCCATCCCTCTACAGGAACTCATAGCGGAGACGAAGGTTTGTCTGCTTGCAACACGTGCATGCGAGTAGCCTCTGGGAAGCTATAGCTTTTTGAAACGACTGTATTTTGTCATTGATCCTCAGATCACTAATTTTTATTCCACAGTTGATGGCTTTGATGAAGGAGGAGAACTAGAACTAGAAGATGATTTTGAGCAGATCTTAGCGAACAACCTTGATGGAGCGACTCAAAAAAGGTTCGCATCGATTCCTTTCTGTTTAGTTTGTTGCTCCTCCCTGTGGCGGAAAAGTCATGAAGTGAAGTTTTAACCTTATGTATGCATCTTCTCTGATTTCGAAATGTTGGTTGGTAGGTCTTTATGCTTTAACCGGTTTAATATCGGACTTCAGTAGGGGAAAAAACGTGACCATGTCCTTAGGGTGTGCTTCGATTATCGATAAGGATAATTTGAACACATTTCGTTTCCTTTCAAATGTACTTCACACTCACTCACTCATCTTCGCTCCTGTGAGTGGAGCATAAGGCCACAGAAAAATATACTTCAGATAATGGAAGATAATAAGCTTGCTTGAAATATACTTCAAATAAGATAAATTAATTCTCTTCGTTTTTTTAAATTATAGCAAAAATAAAACTGAAAGCGTAACAATATAACATTTCTTAAGAACTGATCCGATAACTGAATTAGTCCACTAACAAATAAGTTTTTCTGTTTAGGATTTTAACAACAAAGTTACGTTAGATTTTTTCTCTTCCTACAATTTGTTATTGCATCACAAGTCACCATTGAATGTAATACATGAAAGAGAGATTTTGTGTATAATAGAGGTTACAATAAGGTTACTCAGCATTTTCATACCCCGGTAGTTGTAAACAAAATTAATTGTTTTGGGTTGGGACATTCATACTACAGGTATACATCATCCACAAAAATAGACATTACTTGTACATGTCAAAAAGGGTAGAGAGGAAAAAACAACAGGAACTAAACTGTAGATAAACAACACTAAAAGAACAACAGCTCCCACTATAAAATAAGTCTGTTTAGCAGTTAGTTTGTCTAGACACTGATCTGTTGGAGAATAATGTAGTGTCTGGTTTAAAAATGCTGGCTGGCAGTTGTTAATAAGTGACAAACATCTGGCAAGTCATTACATTTCAAGATGTGGAACAAATCTGGTAGTATTTAAACAATTTATCAAACATACTGAGCATAGGCATTTAAGCCAGTCATTAGTCTGTTGATGACATAATCTTTTTGAACAACAAATCAATGGATCTTTGTTAGTGTTGTTAAATTGAACAATTTTTAGTTTTGATGATGCTTTGCCAATATTTTTTGTGCAGTGGAACCTCGATTTAATGGACCTCTATTTAACGAAGTCTTCAATATAACGAACGATATTCTAAGTCCCGGCCAAAGTTACAGTAAAATGTATGAAATAGAACCTTGATCTAACAAACCTCAATATAACGAATTCTTTGATATAACGAACAAAATCTGGAAGCCCAAACGCAAAATCTACCTCCATATAACAAATTAAATAGCAACACTTGACAAAAGATAAACGGTGAACTGATCAACAGTCAACAAATCCTTTAATCCTTACGGTAAAGAGACAGCAGCCTTTCAGTCAACAGCTTATCATGTTATAGACATTGATACTATAGTATTTCCACGGAAGTCATCTGTGTTGCAAATCAATCATTAACTATGGCCTCGACATAACAAACATTTTGGTATCTTCCCTTGAAATTTGTTATATCGAGGTCTTCGATATAATGAAACCTTGATTTAACGAACAAATTTGGCTGGTCCCTAGCGACTTCGTTAAATCGAGGTTCCACTGTTCAATGAATGGTAGAAGGTTAAAGTGGTACTATGACGAAAATCGCACCTTTCCTATTTAAGCCATTTTGAAACATAAACAAGTAGACTGCATGAGAAGCAAAATACTGTTTACTTTTTTTCAAATATCTCTTTTTGTTCCAGAGATATTCAAGTTTTTAAAATATGCAAATTAGCCAAGTGATGACGTCATATACTCAACCAGATTTTGTTCAAGTCTGATGAAAAGAGATATCTCAGCCAGTTTGTAACAGAAATGTTTGATTCTTTGCAGTAAGATTCTACTAAATTTGCTCCACAATATGAGCTTAACAGTTCTGTTACTATGGCAACATACTGGGTTCCAGACCTGCCCCATATTAAAAGCTTTTCTGGCCACCTTTAGCATTCCATTTTGATATTTGCTAACAGCACTTCATATACTTGATCCAGCAATCCTATAAATATGTTAGCTCGACTTTGTGGCCTTGTTTGGCATTTCGAAGCTGAAAATCACCAACATTTTGAAATCAAGTGGGTGGGGCCTGGAAAAGAGTGAGTTGCCATGGTAACTGAATTTTTTGTAGTCATAAGTATGTTTCCTGTAAATCTATTAGCCTGCCAAGTTTCAAGGTTTTGCACTGCAAATTGGCCAAGATAACTCTATTTATATACTCAATATAACATTGGGTTGAGTGTATGATGTCATCGGTCATTTTATTTGCATATTTTACCCATTTTTCAAACTTAAATATCTCCGGAACTAATACAGGTATTTGCAACCGGTAAACGGTGTTTTTATTCTTTCATGGAATTCTATGTGATACACTCAAAAAAACAGGGGTAAAAATTTGACCATAGTACCACTTTAAAGCTCATTTCATTTTATTTTTGCAGTTCAAGGGAAAGGCAGTGTGCCTTGATTGCTGTCCAGAAAGCTTTGAAGTCAAGGATTGTTAGTGAATTTGTCTCAGACAGGTCAGTTGACTGTTAAAATATAATTTTGTGTTCTAAAACAGGGTACCACTGTACATACGACAAGGCTTTTCATCAAACAGAGAAACTTTATATCAATCTCTGCTTTCGGTTTGTGTTTGATCCCTGCTCAGTGTCATTATTGCTGTTGCACTGTAACAAATGGAAGGGATACTTGGTGGAGGGAGGGTGGGGGAGGGTCTAGGATAACCTTCAGTGGAATTTTATAGTCTGTAAACAGCATTCTTAGAGTCTGTAAACAGCATTGTTTGAACCCAGACCAATCAGTCCAGAGTCCATTGTACTAACTTAGGTAATGCTTTCTAAATGTAAAACAAGTGGCCTTCCTTAATGCTCCAGTTATTATTCTGTTGTATATCAACAGCTCTATGTTAGCATTTCTCAAAAATTGGCGGTTCTTGTGGGGAAGTTGTAAGAGTGCTGTCTTATGGTTACTGCATTAGGGCAGCAACCTACTTCAAATCTTAGCATAGTGTCATGACTAGTGATGTCTTATATGTAGAATTTTGTTAGCAAGGTCTTACGTACAGTGGTATTATGAACTCTGTAAAAATTATATGCCTGGATTCCATGTTTGTTTTTTTTTCAGGAAAATAACTATATTGGATTGTATTGAGAAATGTGTGAAAAGAGGTAAGCTGAATAGAAGTAATAAATATGTAAATAAAATTTCTCCTTATTTGTTTATATTAGACACCTATAATTTAAAATAACATGAGCAGAACTTGATTTAATGTTTAGAAAAAAGATGTTATGTGTATATAAAAATGCCGGTGAATTCAATATGCAGTATTTTGGGACTTGCAGCCACTGTGGTCTTCTTCGCTAACGAATCCCGATTTACTCAGATTTAGGTGTTCTTCCGGGCATGTTCTCTCCAAAACGAAGTCGGTGACCACCCATTTTTTTACATTTCTGACATCACTAACTCATCATCTTTCAATGGTAAAATTTTCAGAATATTTTCGCGCGAAAATCCTTAATTGAAACCTAATAATATGTGATAATATGGATGTTCGCTTTGTTGTACTGGATGACTTTTCCTTCAGAAATTTTTTTTTAAACTTTCTTAAATTTACACAATTATTTTGTTTTAAAAGGTTTTTCAGAACACTGGGAGGAAGGAATGTTATCAGTATGCGTTTTGTAATACTGGTACTTTGTTTTTGAAATGATTTATGTTGCATACAAGTCAGAGATATACAAAAAAACAAATATTGGTTTTATAAGCAAGATTTCACCAAACATAACCAGCAACATCTATGGCAAGGTAAAGAACAGTTAAATGGAACATTGTTTTATTTCAGGTACCCCTGAAGATCGTGTGTTGGCATCATCCATTGCAGCACTGTTATGTGTTCAACTGGGTGCAGGATCTGAAAGTCAAGTTGTGTTTAAAACCCTCAAGCCTCATCTGATCACTGTCATTCAGGACAAGACGGCAGCATCAGCTGCTCGTTCTAGTGTAAGTGATAATCAGTTATTGTCCCTAATCCTCTATTACAAAAATTTTTATTTCTGAATATTAAACTGGCTAGTGAGGAGTGGAGAAGAAAACTTTTTATTTTTTTAGTAGGAGCACTCACACTACTTACAACGTTACAAGTACTAAACATTACTTACTAACACAACATACTAATTAAAGTGCATAACTTATTACTTACAATATCGTTACATACTTACAATACTAGGGGTAGAAGAAAACTTATTACCCACATGGGCGCTGCTTTTGTGCAGTATTTTACATGGAAATGGACCGTGATGAACTGTAGTTTGGTTTTTCTATCACTAACTTGTAATCTTGAATGTTTTGCCAAACCCTTATGTTATATGAAAATCTTTCTTTTGAATTTAATGTGATGCAATTATGGTATTTATTTGCAGTGTGGAACAGCCCTTGCCTTATGTTGCTTTATTGCCAGTGAAGATACTGATGTAAGTTTTTATGTTTGCTTGTTTTATTAGGTTTTTTGAAGGCAGCATACTGCTATCCAATAGTAATCACTTTTTGCCGAGTTTCAGCACTTGCACAGAACATGTATCAACACCTGATTGAAAAATAAAAGACAACTTTTGCCAGATGAAAGCTGTACAAATGCACTCCTAGTGACTGGCTTTGTAAAGGTGTTGATAATTTATTTTCCTTGCAAGTAATCACCACAAGACACCTAGGAAGTCCAACATTTTTATGAAAGCGGTTGACTTTGTACAAAGTTGTAATTAAAAATACCTGCTCCCTTTATGTATCAAGTTGTCTTTACCATAAATGTATGTTATAGTGATTAGATTGTATTTGTTATATTTCATAAATTGTCTTGGTTAGAATTTCTCTTTAAGGCTTGACATATAGCTACAAAGCTTGGTACAGCAAGTTGAAAAGTTGCTGGCTCATTTGAAACAGAACTGTTGTCTTGCATTTAACACAATTGAATTATGTTTTTAAGCATCTTTTTATCCACTTACAATACGTTAGTTGATGTATAATTTCTAAATGTCTTTGACTAAAAGTAAATTTCCTATGTGCACATTTCAGGAACTCTTTGAATGCTTAAGTGTACTGGAAGGAATATTTGACAACAAGAAGACTGTCAAAGCAAATGAAGTTGAAGTTTACAGCAATGTCTTATTAGCCTGGGCCCTTCTTCTGTCTGTTACACCTTCAGAACAAGCATACCAACTTATTAACAAGTAAGTAATGAGAGGTGTTGTACATGATTCTGTCTGCTAAATAGTGAAAGTCTTGCGAAAGACAAGTGTAAAAGTTCCTCATCTTATGTGCTCATGAGTATCATTATGTTCTAAGGCTATATGGAGAGTTAAGAAAATGACGTACTGTTCCTCACAGTTATAACACTGTAATGAATTTCTTTTCTCTTTTTTTTCAATATTCATTTCTTAAAGGGAACAGTTCAGTAATCAAACTGTTACTTGGTGCCAAACCCAAATGCTCATTTGTAAAATGTGAATGTAAATTTGTGAATTTTCATAACTTTGTCAGCAAACATTGACTGCCAGATGCCCCACATGTCTCTAAGGGTAGTTTTCTTTCAGTTCACTCAGGCAGTGATAACAAAACAGAGTCAAACCATTTTTTTGAGCTGAAACGTTTGAAAGAGACTTGTGGTGCATAAAAATGGAAATAGATTTGTGGTGACTCAACCTTACCTTTTTATGCAAGGTGACAATACTTTCATACAATCAAACCTCTGGTTGCGACCACCTTGTAAGCAATCGCATCTCCTCAGGGATCAGTTTTGAAACATACCAAAGTTTCCATTCAAATTTTGAACCTCTTGTAAGCAACCACCTCTTGTGAGTGACTGCAACCACTTTTAGAGTTAAAAGTTTGAAATTTTCTTTTGACAGATAATGAAGTATAAATTGGATTATAATGTCTGGTAGCATTATTGCATTCCTTGATAGTACAAGAGATAGTCAGAATTTTTTTAAGTGGGAAGTACAGATTTTCTCGACATTGTCTCTGCAGTTACCAGATGTCAACAATGCAAAATTGTGACCCAATATGGTCTAAGCTCCGATTAGCGACCATGTTGAGTGGTCAGGTACAGGAGGTTTGACTGTATTTGACTTGTTGGTTATGTCAACCTGTCAATATCTTACTTTTGTCCACCAGGCATTTAAGAAGAATGACAAATCTTCTTGAGACAAGTGACCTGAATGTGCGGATTGCTGCCGGAGAAAGCTTGGCACTTATGTATGAGATGGCACGTAATTTTAATAAAGACTTCACTGGAGATAGCAATGGCCTGTGTGACTTGTTACGAGATCTTTCAACAGATGGCAACAAGCATAAAGCAAAGAAAGATCTGCGACAACAACGGTCAAGTTTCAGAGACATTTTGAAAACTGTTGAAGTAAGTTATGAACTATCCTGACAAAAACTTTTAGATTTTGCCAGCTCCTAGGTGAAAATAGACCAACTGTAACCCTGTTTGTGCTACGTTACTGTCTTGAATGAGTGTCTTCTTCTTCAATGAATAAGGTTGGTGGGATTTTGTGAGATTTATGCCATGCAAAGAATTTGGTGAGCAATCCTGTAAGTGCAAACTACCAGGCACAGTGGTACAATCAGTGGAAATGGAGTGTCTGATAAACAGCTTTTCTCAGCAAGCTTGGGTCAATCAGTGAAAATGATCCCAAAACTGTGGCGAAAATGGGGAATTTAAACCACATTAATTGGGTGAGAAATCAGGCTTCAGCAGGGTTTAAACCCACAATCTCTTTTTATTCGGTAGCACTCATTAACCATGAAACTACACATGTGGGTGTTATTGAAGATCTGCGCTTTATCACCCTATTTTTTAACTTGTATTTAAATCTCACTGACTCTTATACCATTGTTTGTCTTAAGCCTATGTGTTGTGAAGTGTTCCTGGCAATAATGTTTTTTGTATGTTATTATCCTGTATTAGGATGGCATTTCTCCAGATGAGGTGGTAAAGTTTGGAACTGAGTACTTGCAGTTGCAGAGCTGGGTTCAACGGAGGCAGTACACAGCGCTGAAGGATGTTCTTGGTACTGGCGTTACAGTTCATTTACAGGTTATTATCAAGAGTTATTGCATGGATTCTGCTTACCTCTGCAGTTCTTTGTACTGATTTGTAAAAGCTATTTATAGTGAATGCATGTGTTTGGGTACTGTTTCTAAGAATGACCCTTTTTTAATAGGAAAACGACCTCCTTCGGGATATTTTTGACCTAGGACCTCAGGTGAAATCCTCAGAAGTTCAGAAAGCCTCGCGTTACCAGAGGGTGAGTGTAGAAACACACTGTATACCGCTTGAGTGTTAGAAAATTGTGGTAATAGATGAAGAGTCCCAGAATTGTTGAACCTCGAGCAGAAATAATATTAGCAAGTGAAGTATGATCCTCACAGTAAATTTTCCAATTTAAGCAATTGAAAAGAAGAAGCCTGAAAAAAAATCAGGGCTTCAACGGGATTCGAACCCGTGACCTCCGCGATACCGGTGCGATGCTCTACCAACTGAGTTATGAAGCCACACATTGGGAGCAAGGTCAATTTAGTGAGTTCATATCTCCCGGAAGGAGTGAACTGATGTAAAGTGTATATGAAATAATTCATATTTGAACTGCAGTTATAGATGCAAGTGAAGTATGATCCTCGCAGTAAATTTTCCAATTTAAGCAATTGGAAAAAAAAAAAATTGACCTTGCTCCCAATGTGTGGCTTCATAGCTCAGTTGGTAGAGCATCGCACCAGTATCGCGGAGGTCAGGGGTTCGAATCCCGTTGAAGCCCTGATTTTTTTTTTCAGGCTTCTTCTTTCCGAGGATCATACTTCACTTGCATCTATAACCGCAGTTCAAATATGAATTATTTCATATACACTTTACATCAGAAATAATATTAATTCAACTTTTTAACAACATGCAGCACTTTTTGGTTCATTACTGTGTAGGAAGTGTACATTATTATGTTTTATGTCTTCTGCTGAGGTTTGTGTATTTTTCTATCAAGCCCATGGTACAGAATTTTTTGTAATAAACATGAAATATGTCCAGGATTGAATGCTAATGAGATTCAAATTCCCTATGATAAGCATCACAAAGTGTCCTCATTAGTAAAAAGTCATCTAAACACGCACAATTTTGTCAAATGTGAATTAATATGAAAATGTCAAATGACCCTGTCAAATATGAAGTACTGATTAAACAATACTTGTGTTCAATCCTGGACATAAGTGATAAACATTGCCAAGTGTTTATTATGATAATTCTTAAGTATGCCAGTTGTGATTTGTCACTAACAGTGGGTTGGTGTTTTTTTTTACCATACAGCAACTGTACAACAACGCCATGTCCAAAGCAAGAACTTTAGTTCGTGGAAAGAACAGAGATAAGAGGAATGCACTGAGCATGTACTAGACATATGCAATCTACATTTATACTTTAAAGAATGCTATTTAATAAATGCAATCTGCAAAAGGACTTTTACAAAAAGAAACATACGAGGGATGAACTTTGACAATACACTAACAGTGCTATATAGCAAGCCGTGTGGCTCAGTTATTGACTCGTTATCAAGAGCAACTGTATAATACAAGGCCTTCTTTAAATTAATTCTTAACGTAAATGTCATGTTTTGCGGTTTTCAATGGTGGTGATGTTCTTCAATTTAGTGAAAGGTTTTCGCCAGGTCTGCTTTTGCATATCTGGAATTAATAATAGTGTGGAGAAGAACATGCATGGGGACTATAATCCTATTTTAAAATATTATGGTAGTGAGAGTTGTCAAGTGGTGTGCAAGGCACACAAGAAAAGCAGTGATTGTTTTTACATAATCCTTGCTTTTGTGTATTGCATTACAATTCAATTCCTGGATCAGCCATCAGTTCTATTATAATTTTGGTACAGTATTGCAATTTATTCTAATTTATTTTTATTAATAAATTATGCATTCAAAATAAGTTAAACCCTTGACTAAGATTTATTTTATTTAATTGAAAATGGTGCATTCTTTAGAAATATCATTGTAGTTGCAAGAAGGGCATTTAACACTATTTTTTGTTTGGAATATTAAATATTTTGGTGTTGCTATCAATATAATATATCAAACTTCATTATACAAGCAGTTGCAAAGGTATTGGAGCTTGAACCAAAGCATGCAAGAACAATTTAGTTTAGCACTGCTCTTTAAAATGAGGAAGCAAATGTATTTTAGCTTTCAAATTATTTAATTATTTGAGGTTCACTGTGTTGCAAGGATGGTGGTATAGTCAAACTGCTTTAGTTGAACACCCTTCCAGTGAGTGTAGGTCACTGGGTTCTAGCAAAGTCTTCATTTTCTGAAAATCCTTTCATGACACAAAGAACTGACACCATCCTATAAGAATGATGCTATATCACTGAGCTTAAAAATATCCTGACACCACTGTTGTACAGATACTTGGATCGTTCCTTGAGGTTCACATTTTAGAGACTTTGACTGTCATAGTACAAATCCAAAAATAAGATTTCTTAGACTGAATTACTTTGTTCCTGGTTGCCGACAGCACCAATTTTGCTATTATTAAAGTGATGGTGTGTGATTTTTCTTTGGTCAGAAGTATGGAGAATTTTCTGTTAAAATAATCATCATGATATGTTGACTTTCACACCAGATTTGAAAATTAAAATAAATTACAGCGCAAGTTAAAACTTTAATTCATTTGCAGTCAGGGAAGTGGTAGTGGTAGAATTTTGACTGTTCACAATTACATGAACTAGCTGGTCTAGGTATAAGATGTACAATAAGATGTGGCGTGGTAATTAGTTAAATCTACCATTATACTGAGTAGTTTATTGTAAATATTCAATTGAATTTATTAAAACTGCACTCCAAATGTGATGCCAGTTCCTTTGGTTTGTTGGGTTTCTCTGCAACCACATATTTGCATGTCATTTTCTTGCCCCTTGAATTGCAGGGTAGGTTTCATGCACAGCCAATAGACTGCAATTCAGTTTAGCAGTAATGGCCATGTTTGTTCACTTTTGTTTGTTTCCTCTAAGCCTCACTATCAAGCTGAATTAGTGTTATGTCACACAATCTTTGTGCACGGCTCAAAGAAGTCGTCACACATTTTTTGGCACGCACGATGTCACGTTGATTGTCCCAGCATTTAAAACAATTTGAATGATCTCTATTTCGCCTTCTTTTGTTGAAACATATACATTACATATATCTTATTAGACGTTTTGTTGTGTAGTATCGCTGAGTATTTTTACGAGTTGTGCCGTATTTTGGCGAGCCCGTAGGGCGAGTCAAAATACAAACATCGAGTAAAAATTCTCAGCGATACTACATAACAAAGCGTCTAAAAAGAGATTTATTATCCAACAAATCGAATTGTTATGTCCATGCAGGCGAATTTCGCGGATATTTATTTACGGGGAATGCGTGACAGAAGTGTGCGAAGCTGCCCTGAAGCGAATTGGAAAATTGGCGCGAGAATCCAGCCAACAACGGCAGGAAACCTGTCCAACCGGTCCTCTGGAGTACAAATACCGCGTGATATTTGTACTCGTTTTGGGCGTTATTTGTACTCTACGAGGTGCAGTTGGATAATAAAATCACATAATACCTCATTAGCAGCAGGGGATCAAGCAAGCTCTAATGAGCTTTTTCAACAGTCCATTGAAATCGGTCGTCGAAGCACATAACGGCAGTTTTTCCCGCAGGCATATTTACTTATCTCTTTAACCCATTGAAAATGTCCCTGAACGAGACAATACATGTAGATGAATAAGATATGTTTGCCGAACGAATGAAGTATTGCTAAGGCAGGACGCGCAGTTCGATAAAAACATGTACAGCCATAAAATTACCTCTGGCTGGAGAATAGTCAGCTCTCACTCGCGTTATCTTCTGTGCAATAAGAAAGCATTGAATCCATGCTTTCTTCTTGCAATGATTACAAGTTGCTTTTAATGTCCTCATCAACTCTTTCCGGCCTTTTTGTAAAATGAGTAGAAACATCGGTATGTTATGCTTTGTGACCGCTGCAGATTGCTGCGGCGTCACAACTTCCTGACCCCGGGCTTCCTGAGCTTGTTATATTCGCCGTACGGTATTAAAAATGGCGCAAGAACTGCTTTATTAAGAACTTATTGTTTGCTGAATTAGGGAATAAATTGTCTGTCTCGATTTTATTTGAAAATGACAATAAATTGGAACAAAGCGGGAAATGAACTTAACAAAGCGTGACATATACAGACCCGGGGACTAATTACATCGGATCAACGCTCAACAATATTATCGTTCTTTGTTCAATGCGGATAATTTGGAATCGGTCACTAATTAAAGATGATAACAATACTGTGCTTAAGTGAACGAGTTTAGGGTAAAAAGGCCGCTGAAATGAGATAATTCTGCGATAAAATTTGCTCACTTGAACTGTCAATCATAAATTATGCATAGCGAGATTCGATTCTCCTTGGAGACGGGTTTACGCCAAAGATCCATGTAAGTTCTTGGGCAAACATAACTGAAAATGGCTGCGGTTTAATCTGTAGTCGTATCGACTTACAATATGTAATGACGAGTAAACAAGGCGTTGCTTTTCGATCGAGAACATGAAGTTCATTCAACACAAGCGGGGAAAAAACACGTAACGCTTTTGCGGAACGGAATTTTAATGGCGGCAGCCCGCGAACGGAGTGAGGTAGGATCGGAATCGTGTTTGAGCTTATCTTTTGTCAGTGTTATTGGTCAGTGTCTTTTCATGAAATCATTGGCGTATAATAGCTGGGATAGTATTGTGTACAAAATATTCTGCATATATCTTTAATGCATGTGTTTTGCTGGTTTTGTTTTAACGTTGGTCATTTGTACTTCCATAGCACTAGTCCTAACTGCTTGAATCGAAAACAATAAGTTTAAACCGAAGACATAGAATTGTTTTAAAAACAATCGACAGTGAGTGAAACGTGTGTTTAAATTAACTACATTGAAAACTATTCTTATTTAAACAGTTTTTTCTCAGGTTAAGGCTCAACTATAAGTATCGCAGTATAGCATTTTAGGCTTTTTGTATGAAGTCAGACGACCATTTAGCAGCCATGCTTTTTACACTAGGCCTTGGATACAAACAAAGCTGCTTTGCACACGAACGATAAATTTCGTATATTTTTGTTTCTTAATTAGTTCGAATGTCTTAAGAATTTTCTAATCTATTCAAATTTTGAGGATTAAACCCATGAGAGAATATAATGCGCACGAATTTCGATCATTTTGATAAAACAATTAGGCACGATCATCCTAGATTCAACGCCATATAGTATTTAGATGATTTGTTATTCAGTTGTCTCTACAAATAACTTGTGCTTCATAATTTGGATTTCTACGAGAAATTTAAACCGCCTTGATCTGTTGTTCCCGCAGTTCTCAAAACTTTCTAGCATATGTGACAGGTAGTTGGCAGCCGAGGGAGGGGGGGGGGGGGGGGGGAAGTAAACTCGCATACAAGACGCGGGTTTAACAGATTTTGTCAGGGTTAAAAATTTACATCCTCGGTAACTGTAATTTTTTTTTGGGTTAAGAGATCTGTTAGGTATTTTTTAAGGGGTCCGTATTCTTAAGTGAAACCGGGGTTAAGAATGGGCCTTCAAGTTGGCTGCGGTTTGTTGCTACAGGCAACTAAAGCAGCCCTAGTCCTCCTGGAAGGGGGTTGGGCAGCAGGTTTACTCCCAGCTCCTGTAAAAACTCTATATGTTAAAGAAACCAAGGGCAACTCAGCAATCAACAGTTCAGGTGGTGACGTGGGGACCAGCAATGGCATTATGACAACAATGGGCAAAACCTTGTGGGAAGCCCAGTGTCCGACCAACTTCATCATCATGCCCATTAAGACACTCTTGTGATTAGATATTGGAATGTACAGAGCTTGTACAGGGACAACATTGCAGGTGGCCAGAGAGGTGGAGGGATACAAACTGGACATATTGGGGATTAGTGAGTGTAGATGGACAGGAGCCAGGAGACAGAGGATAACATCAGGACAGACAGTGTTGTATGCTCGTGATGAAAAGGTGCACAAGGTGGAGTGGCCATTATAATGAGCAAGCGAGGGGAGAGAGCCCTCATGGAGTGGACCCCGGTGAGCAATCGGATCATTTTAGCTACAACCCTGGCCAGAACTCTTGAGACATAGAGGCAATAAACTTGTAAAAATGATGTATTTTACGTCTCCCCCTCTCCCGATGCAATGTTGATGTCAGGCATTCAAGTCATTTTCGGTAGACTCCACATTGCTTGGGGTAAGGGGGGACAAAAGAAATGGTTCACTAAAACAACATTGCCAACCTTTTTTTAAGAGGTGGATTCAGAGTTTATTTAACAAAGTGCATTTTCTCTCTTAATTTTCATAACTGTCCCATGATGTTTTGACCAGGGTGCTAGATTCTACTCTTGCTTCAGGAGGCTATCAGTGACCCAGGTCTATGCACCACACAAGGAGAGGGAGCAGGAAGAGAAAGACCACTTCTATGAAGAACTGCAGCAGACAATAAATGGATGTAACAGAAATGATATTGTGGTGGTGATGGGTGACTTTAACACTAAGGTGGAAGGATCAACAAGGTATACAAGAGCTGCATAGAGAGACGGGATGGGAGACAAGAATGACAATGGAGAGAGGCTGTTGTGTTCCCAATGTATGTGACAGATGGGAGGTGCAGTGCAACAGAGTTTGGCAGTTTAACCAAAGTGAGGCACAACAGTCGACAATTAATAAGGTTTATTGAAGATCTGACTGGACTGCTTGTACACCGCTTACAGTAAAAACTAGAAATCAATAGACGATTGTTGAGTAACAAGAGGCGCACAGAGTGACAATTTGGAAATTAATAGAACTATAAGAAAGGAAAATTGAAATGCCTCTAACATCAGGCATGAGAAACTCCAAAGAAAATTGCTCCAAATACTCTGAGTAAACTATGACGGACTCCTGAAGCATGTGACTCCAATAGAATGAAACGACTTAAGAAACATGATATCTACAATGACGAAACACCTAGAGCGGCCAGCGAAGAAACATAAATCAAACATTAACTAAATCAAGGATGGTTGTAAAGCAACAGAGGTGAGTAGTCTCTTAAGGTCTAGTGCTTATATTGATGTACATGACAGAGGCTATGCTATTTTTCTGTGATAAATGGCCTGATATGCAAGATTTAGAAGAAAGGGAATGTACAGCAGTGTGGAAACTGGAGAGGAGTGATGTTGCTACCTATTGCTAACAAGGTGCTGTGAAAGATTCTGATCAGCAGAATACAAGGCACTGTGGAACACAGGCTAAGGAAAGAGCAGACAGACCAGTATTCAGATTCACATGTGCAGTGATTAATGAAGGGGACAAAATAACGTAGAGATTCCCTGTGTTCACAAGCATGAAGCAGGGATGTTGCATGTTAGGATTTTTGGTTCTCATGGTCATTGACTGGGTAATGAGGAAGACGGTGGACGGACAGAGAACAGGAATCAAATGGGACTTTACAAACAACTGGAGGACATTGACTATGCAGATGACCTGCACACTCAGTAAAAACCAGCTAGGCTAGAGGAGAATGCAGGCAGGGTAGGTTTCAAGCTGAAGCCCTGGAAGTGCAAGTGGATGAAGGTCAACAGCAGGAATAATGAGGGACTGAGAGTGAGAGAGACTGCATGGTGAAGCAAGCAGACAGTTTCACCTACCTGGGGT
>CM042754.1:5183045-5197480 GCA_022496165.2 Catalaphyllia jardinei | reverse complement strand
TGGGGTACAAGTGACTAAGGACAGAGGAGCAACATTGGACATCAAGAATAGGACAGCACGGGCGAATACAAGTTTCAACAGGCTCATCAAAATCTGGCATGCAAGAAACATCAGTAGAAAGACAAATGCAACACTTTTCAAGACATTAGTGCTTTCAGTGCTTCTCTATGGCTGTGAAACATGGAAGGTGACAAAGGGAGAGTAAGAGAAACATGACATTTTCCAGACCAAGTGCCTTAGAAGAATCTTCTGCATCAGATAGCAACAACAATTGCCAAACAAGGGAGTGCTGGAGATGGCAGGAGCAGATCCAATAAGTGAGGAAGTGAGAAGAAAGTGATTGTGCTGGATTGGACATTTCGTGTGTAAAAAAGTGAAGAGCAACTGTGCTGTTGCCCTCAGATGGAAGCTAGAGGGAAGAGAAGAGGAGGCGGACCCAAAGCTACCTGGTGTAACACTGTAGAGGAAACGAGAGGCAGACAAGGATGGAACTCATGGGCAAGAGCAAGGCAGGCAGCAAGCAACTGCCAGCAGTGGAGAGAAGATGTTCAGGCCTTGTGTACCTCCTGGCACATGGAGACTTAACTAACAAAAGTATTGCTACAGTACTGTTAGAGATTTAAACAATGAAAACATGATTCAGATGAAACAATCATCTGTGTAGCTTTTGTCACCTTATCTGTATTATATTTCCTGTCCTATTCAAAAGGGGTATTTGCTAAGAAAAAACAGAGTGGATGGGAGGAAAGGAGGATTTATTGAACTAGGGGCATTGTAGACTTAAGGCGGCCTTTTTTAGGCAAGGGAGGTTAAGTCTGGATACAATCCAAGTGGCCCATCAGGTCAGAGCTGACTAGGATTTTTTTACTCCCCCCTGGATGGGATGCTAGTCCATCTCAGGGTTACCCATAGCATTTAGTTTGCCAGTACTCATTTATACACCTAGATGGATGAGATACTAAGAAAGTAAAGAACACAACACAATTTGTCCTTGCCAGGCTCAAATTGGACAGGTCTCCCAAATCATATTCTTTTGTGATGCTACCTAGCTAGATGTTAAGGTCTTGATATCAAAGAATGGACATCACACAGTCTCAAATCTACCATTTCTTTTCCTTAACCATTAGGGTGCATTGTAAGTAGATCTTATGTAAGAGGTAGGCTATTGACAAAAAGCAAGCTAATTGCCTAATTGAAGGCCTTCGTGCAAAAAGGGCGTATATCGGTTTTTGGCCGATTTTCACTTTTTGCAGGATCGAGCTAATTTTTGACAGACTGAGTTGTTTTGACATGAAAAGCATGGTTCCGTAATTGTTTTGATCAATTTGCACTTCGTTCTTCAGAAATAACGTATGCAAAAAACTCAGTTTTCCTCTGGAGACCTTTTGTCCAATGAAAAACAAAAGAACCTTTTGTTTCGCTTAGTTTTATTATTCGTATAATTACGCTGATCAGTTACTGCTGCTTTGTTAGCACAAGCGGTTAAGGCGCTGAATGGAGTGGATGTGAATTTGTTTTGTCGTGACACAGGTTCGATACAAGGTCGGGTTTTTTTTGGGCTGTTTCCCTACTTATTTTACAAACCAAAACGTATATTTAAAAATATACGTGCTATCGAAGCTGCTAAAAGTAATCGTTTAAGTTCAGGTCACATCGAAATTTGCCTTCAAAACATTTGCTCATAAAGATTCCGCTTCATGCAAAACTGAGTTTTTTGCATACGTTATTTCTAGAGAACAAAGCCCAAATCGACCATAACAATTACGGAACGATGCTTTACATGTCAAAACAAGTCAGTCTGTAAAAAATCAACTCGATCCTGCAAAAAATGAAAATCAGCCAAAAACCGATATACGCCCTTTTTGCACGAAGGCCTTCAATTCTATAGCATGCCTGAATGCTAGATGTTTAATTATTCTGATTATGTCTTGTTACATTTTCAGTCAAAAGACTTATCTGACAGCATTTTGAACGTTAAACACCGGGATATCTTTGATCACCTTCCGCCTCTGAGTGCTCCACAGGTAATAATAGTACAGTCGTCTGTTAGAATACAGGGTAGGAAAACATTTTGAAACCTAGTTGTCCAGTGGACCAGTACAGTATAATTGTTTTAGTTTTCATTTGGCTCTACTAAAAGATTGTTTGTCCGATAGGCATGTGATGATCATGCCTTACTAATGACATCAGTTACTAGGTAATGTCTGTAATCAAGTATGCTTGGACTTAAAATCAGTGCTTGCTTTTAACTCACCCTTTGGCTCATCTTGCAGTCTTAAAGGTTTGAAATTATTTTTGATTATAAATTATCACTAGCAACTTGTCTACTGAGGCTATTTTCACTTGCCCACTGGGCCACCAAACTTCCATTTTCACTTGCCTTTACTTGTCCCCACAAGAGACAAAATTCTTGGGACCTGGGTTTTTCCGTACCCTAGAATCATCTCAAATGAATACATCTCTAAGATATTTCACTTGGGTCACCTTGGAAGGTACTTAAGAGATATGAAATAAGTGCCCTTCCAACAGCTGCATGAATTTCTGGCAAAATCTGATTGGCCCACATTATTTTAAAGTGTGACATAAGATAGAATTGCTGAACATTGACAGGTAAGCCACGAAGGAGTAGCAGATCACTCCTGAAGTGAGTGTATCAGTGGTGATCCTTTTTTTTTCTACCTTGCTAGAAAATAAAACAATAAAGACAAAAGTGCCTGATTGTGGGTTGTATCTTGTTGTGAAAATCAATGGTATCCATTCTCATATATTGTTACAAGTAATTTGTCTTTTTGATCTTTCTTTATAGCCTGCATATAGTGAAAGACCAAAGATTGTAGAGTATGGAGCTTATACTCAAGCATCACCAACTAAAGAGAAAAGTCATTATAGACATACAAGGTACGTGGGTGGCTATTTATTTCTCAAGTCATTTATATGCATGGCAATTTTTGTGTTCAACTGAAGAAGGGACTCATTAAAAGGGGTGGGTTTGGAAAGTGGACAAGGACCGAGAGAGAGTTCACCGGATCACCGAGTCAACTCCGAGTCCGAGTCAAATCCGAGTCCGAGTCAAGTGACCGAGTCAGTGGTCAGCATTTTTGTAACAACACTACCATTTAACTTGAAAAGTTTGAATCATAATTTTGTAGTTTTTGTTAAAGGCGAAGGTAGAATGGTTCAACAATCAAAAACCTACTACTCTCATCCAGCAAGGCGGAAGTATTGGTTGGAACTATCGATCGGCGAATAGGCGAAGAAGAACAGAGAAACAAAATTAATGTTTTTTACTTTAATTTACATGACTGCTTACCCTAAACAAGAGATCGCACTCAACTGTTGAAATAGAACAAGCGTGTTGAATGTCACACATACGTATGTGGGTAGTTTTGGGCAAAGGGAGAATATTTTCCAAAGGCTTGGTAGCCAGGCTGTAACAACAACTAGACTGGACTTTGTGGTTGTTTGAATAAAAAGTAAAAGGAAAAGAGGAGCCTGTTTTACAGGAAGCTTTCAAGTAAGACTTCTTTCATAGAAACTTTTTGCATTCCTTATCCCATTCTTAGCTTGAACCTTTTGGGATGTTGAAACTAAAGGAATATATAGATTATGTTAGCACTTGAAAAATACTGAAGAACTGGATTAGACCTGGGATACATACTTGTAATTACAAGTTATGTTTGTGGTAAAATTGACTCACTCAACTTGAGTTGGGAAGAGCATTTCCTCGCATTTTGGATACCTGAGTGTGGCAAGACCATTTCAGTATAATTTATTTTCTAAATCACACTGTTGCTTCTTTTTCCTTACCATGTGCTGCATTGGGAAGCATGGAACACTGGAATACTGTCAAACAAAAGACTAGCTAAACAGCTGTCATACTGATGGAATTTGTCTTCACTGTTATTGTATTCCGTACAATGCAGAGTTGCCAATTGACAATTGAGGCTCATTGCTCAACTTTGATATAGGCAAAGTTCTGTGCGTTGCAATAATTGTAAAACTCACTAACAGTTAGCTGTCAGTGTCGAGCAGCACGACAAAGGGCTTGTAAGCTCTCTGCTTTACTATCTTCTTTACCCCAACTAAACCAACACAGACTAGGAATATGGGCTAAAAGGGCCTGGAAACTTTTCTTCTTAACTTGAAAAAGTCAAAGTTTGTTGTTGGTTCTCTACTCTGCTCCGAGAGGTTTTTCTCCGGGTACTCCGGTTTTCCCCTCTCCTTAAAAACCAACATTTCCAAAATTCCAATTCGAACCTGGAATGCATGGATATTAAAGAATGAGTTCTTGTGAACTCCTTGGTGCTCTATGGGTAAACAAATAACATTTTTTTCATGTAGGAAACTTTGCTCTCTCAAAGGTCTTTCAGTTTTGTGTTGAGCAAAAGCAGCAAATAAAGCAAAAAATGACAATAAGCAATGAGTGGGTGATGTTTATGTTCAAAATGTTTTAATCAAATTATTTGTATAATTGCAACTTACTTAGGAGCACAAAGTTCTTGTACAACATCTGATTGTAAGGAATACTCTTAATCACTTGATCCTAATGCCATGCTAAGTTACAAGTGACAAAACAGTATGATAAAGTTGAATTCATTCAACAAAACAAGAGTATCTGTTTTCTATAAAGGACCCTCCTTTCTACTTGTTTCTAATGTGTCTGTTGCAGGTCAATTTGTTCCTTAGGTCAATTTGTTTCAACCTAGGTCAATTTGATTTTTTTTTTGCTTTTGTGGAAACCAAAAATTTTTTTGGCACCTTCAATCTTCTTTTCATCCTCCTTCTTCTCTTCATCTCCACTCTACCTACCTCACCTACTATTCCCTCCCTGCTCTCCCAACATCCCAACCTGTATTCTTTTTATCTCAATGCTTACCTCGCAGTCCTTTATATTTTTACAGAAATCAAAGTTGGAAAAAATTCTGCGACTAATTTATGTGTAAAGAACAGTATTTATGCATATGTAATAAATGCATATGTAATAAATGACATATGTAAACTCATTTAAGATGTGTATATGATTTGAAAATAATCGCCCTTACCACTCGCCTTATCTGACCTCTATCTGACGAAGAAAACTCTGACTAAAGGTATACCGCTGACCTGTGACTCGTCAGGGTATTGGAAATCACATATTTTGGTCTCATGTGGGGTGATGATTTCACGAAACGTGACACACCTCCACCAGTACATTTAATCAACACCATATTTTACATCCAATTATCTTCAGTTGACTGTTTATTGTATCATTGATTCTATTTTGTAGTGATGCAGTGGCTAATAACTACACACCGTCAGCTCAGAGTCTAACAACAAAGTTAATTTATAAAAGACAAGGAAAGACATCTAGTTCTGGTATGCCTAATTAGATAAAGTAATTAAATATAGCAGACAGATGTACATAAACAGAGAAGTGGTTTGGTGCAAATTCATGCAGAACGAAATACAAAAAAATATTAATTATAAATGAAGATAGAAACTAAAGTTACTCGAGGTTCTCGCTTAAAGCGATCGTGAGACTGTGTCATAGCTGTGATTGAAACAATTTTCAAACTGAATCATGGAGGGTGTGTTTCTGATTGGCTGTATAGAACTTATTCTCATGCCAAGTGTAGGTTTGTCTGCAAATTGCAGCATGACGGGGTTCTCTTGTATGGACTAACTCACGTGACATCTAGTAGACCACTTGATCGAGAATTCAGTCTTATTGTCTTCCAAGCCCCAGATATATTTAGACAGGACAGTGTCATGCAAATGCTTGTAATGTTCAAATGAAAGCTGATTATTGGATCTAGTTTTGAAGCTGTGCTTGCTCATGGCATTATAAACCGTCGTTCCAGTGGGTGCAGAAGTGACAGTGGCCTTTCAAATGACATTTTTGACCAGACCCACACCATTGAGAGGGTAGAGATGGTTTTTTCTGCAGTTGCATGTTTTCATTGGCTCGAAAAATTCATTGTTCCTAATCTCTACTGCTTTGAGCATGAAACTCGGGTAACTGTAGTTTCTGTATTCATTTTTTATTTGGATTTATATATCTGTACATACAATTGTTTTCAAATTTGCTTACTTGATCAAAAATTTGTTGCTGCAACTTCATTCCCGTGGCCTTTGCCTTATTCAGGGCTATTGTGGGAAAAGGCTATGGGAATGAGGTTAGGGTGTTCTCCTAAGTACCTGTGACGAAAGCAATGTTGCACAAAATGCTATGAAAAGCTATAGATGCTAACAATGCTAGGTTGGTCAACACACCCCAGGAAGGTACTTGTAGTGTACATAATGGGGGGTCTGATGCAGCTTCATATTCAGAACCCCCCAAAAGAAGATGTGAGCCTAAAAAAAAATCCTACCCCCAAAATACAAGACTTCAAAAACAAGATTACAATTAATACATGATATAGTCATCTTTATCAGCATTTTTTCTGGAACTCACATTTTGCTGAAAAATGTTTGAATTAATAATTTTCTGTTCCTTTGATCACAACAAAAACTTTGTGTGGAGATGTGTAAACCCCGAAAAATATTATTTAAAGTATTATTAAGACCTAAAAAACATATGACTGTGATAGATATCTTGAACCAAAAAATACTGAGAGTGTAAATTTTCAACCTGAAAACATATTTGGAGTACCCCATCATGTATACTGCAAGTGCCCCCCCCCCCCCCCTGGGAAATGTACTAACAACCAATGCCTCTAAACACACTAACAAGTCTTTTGCTCCTAATCATTAACTTTGTTAAATTACATGTATTTGACAGTACTGAATCATTGACCAAAGTCTCTGACAACCTTGATAAGATCCTTCTTACAAAGATCTTTGAAAGACCCTTATAAGGATCCACAAAGATTTTTGAAAGTTTTCACCAGGGATCTCTTTAAGTGACTTCCACATCTGTTCTATGTCAGATGTGTAAGAATCTAAATCTTTCAGAAAAGAAGAGATTACTTAATGTGTGTCAAGGTTGGTTTTTATGGACATCATCATGTGAATTGCTTGCATTTATAATTTAGGTTTTTAATTTCTAATTCTTTTATTTCTAGTTACAAAGAAGATAGGCCCAAGAAAGCAACCTAGCCCTCCTGGAAATGTTCTTGAAGAGAAGATTCAACCACTTTATGGTGGACGACGATCACCTAACTCTGTTTATTCTAAAGGAAAGGGTAACTTGGTGGCCCAAGGAACACCCAGGGTGGGCCTTGCAAAGGGACACACAAGCCCACCTCTTGTAGGCCCACCAAGAAAATGGTCACCCCAGAATGAACAGGACACTTCTGAGGCAGAGAGAAAGATTGATATTGACACAAGTCCTTTGTCAAACTCTAAACCACCAAGAGTAAAAAGATCTCAGTCTGCAGAGCAGTTTGTTAAATCAAATGGGTGTTCACCTAGTCCTCAGGGTAGCAGCTTGTATCATTGTGGAGAATCTATGCCAGAATCACCAGACTATAAAAAGGCAAAAATTGCATGGGGAGGCCAAGGAAGGGTGACTGAGGCTAGCAGAAATGAAACTATTGATACAGAAACAATTTCAAATGGTCATTCAGACTCAGAAATCCATGATATTGGTGGAAGTTACACTTTAACAAGTTCACCGCTGAATATCTCATCAGTGTCGTCATTTAGAGAGCATGATGAAGAGACACTGTCTGTTTTAAATATCAGTTTCCCTCCATCAACAACTCCTACTTTTGGACTTTCCCGTGCTGTTTTGCCACCTGAATCAGAGCAAGAGAGATACAGCAGTCTTGTGGAGAAGGCCATTATGTCTAACATGGTAGCACCATTGTCAAAGGAATGGAAGAAGAAGACACATGATTTTCTTCCAAATCCATTAAAACATGACTTTAAGGAAACATTAGATGAGCTTGACAAGGTATTAATAGCCCTTTTCACTGTTGATGTTCTAATTTGCATTAGTATAAATCTACTAGCATTCTATCACAAATGCCGTTCTCTGATTGGCTACTCTACTCACTGTCTATTCTGTGATAGATAGTGAGCAGGGTAGCTGTGTGCGCTAGAGGCCGTTTCTTGGCATTTTTGAGGTGTCTGTTAAGAGGATTTAGATAAAATTTTGGACGACTAGTTGAGGCTATGCGTGAGATTTCTGTCACGCGTTATAGTTCACCACTAAATTTTCTCAGATTCTTATTGGTTTAAATTGATCATGTGACATGATAGTGTTCATCCGCGGAGAGATACCATCAGCCCATAGTGCCTGTCCGTGCAAAAAACCCAGATGGAGAGTAGTCGTCCATGAAAATTTTCCTGTAAACAAATGGGTTTGTAGAAAATAAACAATTGAAATAATGTATTAAGGGGGTTTTGTCTGTTTTCTTTTTCAAATTTTACATTTTACTAAATTCATGGTTTTTACCTCAAAAAGTTGAAAATGATTCAACTTATGTTTGAACTAAAACGTGGGACAAAATTTAGTGGTAAACAATAAACACAATAGAGTGTTTATGTCTTGGAACTATCTGATAGTGGCCCCTTGGAAATTTGATGTTCTTCGCTTCTCGGGCTAATATTTGTTTTAAGAACATCAAATTTCCACGGGGCAACTATCAGCCAATAGTTCCTTGACAGAAACACTCTTTTGTTTAAATAGAAATCTCAAGCTCATAATCTAATATTGTTTATTATAGTATAATCCAACATAATTTTGGGCATTTTTGGAGTTTTTACCTGAAATTGCCTTGCATGCACATTGGATTACATCGTTTGCTAAAATTATGACAGAGGAAAATTCCAGTTTTGAACCCTATTTTCTTTTATAATTTTGCTGTTTTGAGACATCCCCTTTCTCTTCACTCACTGTTCCCCTTGGAATTTCCAAGAACCCTCCTTCAGACATAGTATGGCTGTTTTTTGAAACTTGACACAATATGTCACACCATATAGGGCGAAAAATCTTCACTATTATAGTTGTTTCTGAGATCTTATTATTATATATTAATTTTAACAGGAAATGGAGGCAGAATATAAGCGAAGTGTAAAACAAAGTATTCTGGATTATGTGCTTTTGGATCCTGCAGAACAAAGACGACTTGGACTCCATATGCCACTACCAGTGAGCCTTGATATTTTTATGTTAATTTTGGGTTATTTAAACTGAGTAACATTTGGAACACATCCTCTATTGCTTGCAGTCTTATCTTAAAAAAGCACTGCAGAAGAGTTTGGGGCAAAACAAACTTTACTGAAAACAAGCACAGGAGAAAAATCAAATTACCTCCCTCCCCCCAGAAGGGAAGGGAGATAAACGAGATGCTGCAAAGGACCTGTCAGGAGATGATAAGTTGACCCATGAGAAACTTGACATTGCCTTAATTGTGTTTTCTAATTCCTTCAGTTCAGCCCACACAGCCAGATATTTGGAAGTATGCTGTTAGATTTGGTTGGGTTCATTGGGAAGTCTTTGCTCGCTGACAAAATTTGTGAGATAAAATGGGACATGAATGAACCAAAATAGAAATTTTAGATAAATCAATATTTGAATAAAACTATAATGATATCTAGGACTTACACATTGTTTCCAAGCACAATGGTAGCTGGTTTATTAGAGAATTGAAACCAAAATGAAAGTAAACAGAATGGTGTGAACTGAACTGATTAAGTAAAATGGAATGAAACAAAATAATGTTATGAACTAAAAATGAAGTGAAATAAAATGATACCAAATAGAATATAGAGGCACTGGTAGTTTTGTAACGACAAACATATATTGCCTCAAATACCTCAAATAACTTGGATATGCTTGATTGTAAAAACAAACAGCATAAAAAAGGTTTGATATGTCTGTATTCTTTAGGTGATATATCCTGCTGGAAGAGAGAGATTTCCATGGCATGCATCAGTCATTGCCTGCAGGGAATACCTGGAGAGTAACCTCTTTGTGACCCATGTTGTACTTAGGGAACTTTTATTCCTCTGGGAATCACAGTGAGTTTAATCTGTCAAGAGTCACTGATCAGGAACACAATTTCCTAGGAAGAAACAATCTAAAAAATGTTTTTAATGCATTACTATAGTTTGGATTTCATTAAAATAGTGCTGACTATGAACTCTGTTCAGGAACTAGTGGTATAGGGGAAGTTACGAGAACTAGTAAGATCTTCATTCAAGTAAGGTACACAGCAGTCCCAAATGGTACTTTAATTGGTGAATGAGGGTAATCATGTTTTGTCCCCCTTTATTGTTCCCTGTTTTTAACTTCAATCTAAGATCTAGAGGCCCCAGTAAGAGTAAGTGTAGATGACGTCATTGAATGTATTTCTGTATCAATAGCCCTTTTCGTGGTTGACATTTCCCATTTGCATTTTAACAAAGCAATGTCAATGCAAGGTAATTTCAGGCAGAACCTAAAAAGCTGCTCGAAATTGCCTCACATCCAGTGGTAATGCAAATAAGAAAGCTAACTGTGAAAGAGTTATTTTGTTTTTCAGAAAAAGAAATATCAGTTTGGTAAATCTTAAAACAGTCATAAATATTCTGAATTTTTTTTACCCAGTCAAAGTAAAAAGTTCTGCCATTGTAAAGTTGTTAAGTTTGGGTCATCTGGTTCCAGAGACTGGTATCTGCCATTAACTGGCCAGGACATGTTCTTACAACTTTATACGTAACTACCTACAATGACTAAGGTGCAAGTGCAAATTGTTGTGAGATTTAATAACACATTTTTCTCTTGGCTGGTTGCAGTTACTCAGACTTGAGATTAATCAATATTCCCAGTCTGAAGAGATCTCTTCCTCTAACAATAACCGAGCTCAGGAAAAATGCTCATAAGGCAACTCAGCAAGGAGTGAGAACACTGTTAGACAAGTGGATCCCATCGTGTGTGAAGATCATTAGTGACCGAAGAGATGACATCGAAGAGTGGATGCCTGAAGATGAGGTAATTGAGCCCTACTCTTGAACAATGTCTTAATTCTCTGTCAGTAATAACAACTCATTGTAAGGCCGCTGACTGGTGATGTAACAAGTGCACTTGTAGGAAATATTTTTGTGTCAGTGACAGTAACCCAAAACTTTTATGGAATTGTCTTTTAAGATGCTACTCTATCCTATATTGTTTCCCAGGAAAATTAATATCAAGTTCTGTTAAAGTATTGCCAAGAGCTATTTTTTATGATAATTACATAAATTCTTGCATGCTCATTGGCTAATTTTCATCATCAATGTATAAGCAGACAGACACATGAATTTTCAGTTTATGCAATGTGTCAACAAGCAAGAGTGAACACTTTGACTTTGTCAAAAACAAATTGACCAGTTTTTATGCGCCCGGCCTGCTATTGACAAAGAATGTTGTCCCAACATTATCAAAGTAGTCTTCAGATCCACTCAGTCATCGTGGATTGACAATGTTATGTCAAAATCTGTGATCAGTAACAGGGCAGACACATAAAACACTGATGTCACTTTGTTAATGTGTATGTGAGCATAGGGAGTCATTTCAAGAGTACAATGCCTTGTCCAAGATCAGAACAGAGGGACTACATCCAGCAATCTCTGAATTTTGTGGCTAAAATAGAAATCTGATAGGCTTACCATGCTTTTCATATCGATGATCATGAGAAGGCCCAAAAGTGTATCTTGTAAGATCAAGCCAGACCATGTGCTAACCTTGGCTAGGCCAGTATTTCCCTTACACATTGCGTACATTTTAACAGTACTCATTCTTGTTTAATGATGTTTTTTGGACCTTTTAGCAATCCAGAGTGGAGAAGATGGATCATTTTTTCTGCTCAGTTTCCTCTCTGATGTCGCTCAATCTTCACAGTGCTGTGTATTCATCCATTGATGACCTTGTAGAGTTTATTGAAATGTACAAACTTGGAAATGATTTTACTGGACACTTTGAAAGAAGTCTTCCTGTACTGCCACAGCCAATCACACTCACAGTGGTAAGACATTTGATCTGCCTTTCTTTAAAAAATAGAAAGCATTTTGGGGCATTTTGTGCATTTCTTTCGAGTTTTAAAAACACTTAAGTGGAAGTTTGAGGAACCAGAAATTATGTGGGAACCTGAGCCGATAGCTCACGTATTTTCAAGGGCTTGAAATTAACGCTCACAAACGAGCAAAATTCTAATGATTTTGATAAGCTACGAGTGAGAAAAATATCCACTAGCAAACGTTTGCGAGTTAGAATCATCCATGTCTCCCAAACATTTGGAAAGAATTTGTAAGTGAACTGAAAAGGTAGCTATGAGTTCTGTTTTCTTTGGGCTATTTTCTAAAGGACGATAGAAAATATGTCAAAATCAACCAAAATTCAGCATGTTTATTGTATTAAAGCTCCTTTGGTATGATGATATGAATTTTAGCTTCATGTTCTCTTTAGGTTCCTGATGTAGAAAAAGTGACAGTTGATTTTGAGCCAAATTTTTCAGACGTGAGTGAGACAATACAGGAAATCATTGAGCACATGGTAAAAAGTGTGCAAAACTTCCAGTGTGTTGAACACCAGTTGTTTTATGAAGATGAAGGACTTAAGAAACGTCATATCAGCAGTGTACAGCTGGACGAAGAAAGAGTACTGGCAGCAAAGGAAAGAGTGGCTTATGTGGTGGAGAAAAACAGTGCTGGTCCTCTCAAGTAAGTTATAACATTGTACTGTGATCACTTAGGCTGTGTTAAGTAGTAACTTCTAAAAGCTTGTCTGAATTCTTTATCGTGTCTTGGTGCAAGTGATGTAAAACAAAAGAACAAGAGGTAAAGTATTTTATTTTGTAGGCAGTTGGCTGTGAAAAGGAGATTGTGGGCACAGTGAGTGTTCCCATGCAATGGCGATAAGGTGTTACAGTTAAGAGTTCCTGCCATTTCCTCTTAATATAGCCAAGCGAACTTGTTCAGTCAAAAGCTTACAAACAAACATGGAGTTTCATGAGTGAAGAAAACAGTGGGCTATATAATGGTTTGGATTTTAGAGTGAGTGGCTTGTGTTTGCCTTGTGTTAAATAAGGTCAAGGAAAGTTATTTTCAAGTGTCTCTAAAGGAGTAATAACTACAATGGACTACTGCTGCTACCAAACCCGAAGACCCACAATGATGTACCTCGTACAGACTTCTCGGATCACAGGGATTCAGAAAGGCTACAACGCTGAGCTTGTGTTATAAATTCAAGAAATCAGAGAATTAATGCTAAAATAACTTGAAGTGATGGAAGCAACCAGGAATGTCTTTGTAAGATTTAGCGTTCGAAAAGAAATTGAGACCATAGTTATAAGACAGAACAAATTCTTTTGATCATGGTGGTATTCAAACCCATGAATAATCTGGAGTTCCTGGTTTTGAATCCTGCTGAAGTCAAAAGTGTCTCTTTCTTAGCTTGATGTGGTTCCCATTCCTTAAATTTCTTATGTACGACTTGAAACTCTCATTTTCTTATCGTCAGCTTGTATGATACTAATACTGCGTGGCTCAGCATTTCAGTACTTGTTTTATTATACACGTCTGATCGATAATATGACAGTTACGTTAATTGTGTTTTTTTTGTACTTTTCAAGGTTCCGATCAGTTTATGACCCACTGCAGTATTTACTGACAAGAGAGTCTGATATCAAGACAATGAGGTTCATATCTACTGACCGCCATTTGTTGGAGTACGGAAGGGAGTTACAAAAGGTGTACGACCTTTCAAAAATGGCTGCCTCAATGGATCTGTTCATTCCTATGGAATTATTTGTGCTGGATTGCACCAAGATCAAAGAGGTAAAACAAGCAGTAATTAACATTTTTCTCACAAAGGTTCACAGGTAATTATTTGAGCTTTGACTGAAGACTAAGTTCTTAATCCAAGGGAATAAATGGTGCTATTCTTAAAGGACTGTAAGTAATCTAATAAAAAAAAAATGCTGCCCTTTTATTATGCTTTGTTTAAATGTGGCCCCTGTGGACTTAATGTGATGTTAGCCCAGTGAGGGGAGGTGGGAGTTTTGTGATCTTCAGCTTAAGTATCTCAGGAGGAAAGACTTAAAAGAATTGAATTGCGTTATCTGTAAAACTAAGTTCTGAACAACGAGGGATTCACAGTGACACTCACTTAAACTCATTTTGAATTAACCATGATGAGCTGCAGGCATATTGCACAGAGTGCATTGGACATCTTTAGTTAATAGATTATACTTATTTACATTTCTTCAAAGATATTAGCGTATTTTTCTCCTTTCTGTAATTCGAACTCAAAGATAGCTTTACTTCTCTTGGGCTATACAAACTGTATGCCTTGGAAAAATGCGATTAATTGTATTATTTTAGTATTCAATGTTTTCATATATAAATGCAAAATGGAGGGACGTAACCCCGATTTTGCTCGCGTGCAAAGCTACCTTAAGTTTCATTATAATATTGAAAAATTTGCACCCGACTTTTCTCATCAAGATAAAATTTTAAGTAAGTGGAAACCGATGGAAAAATTATTTTGT
>CM042754.1:5170545-5178045 GCA_022496165.2 Catalaphyllia jardinei | reverse complement strand
CTTGTGTACCCCTGGAATCAAGGACAGACACTGGGAGGTTATGAGCGTTAAGGTATGATGATACAATGGTAACTATTTGTTGTTTGTTCTTCTCAAACACATGAGGTGAAACACGGTCTTGTGTACGTTTGATCTTTCACTTCAATTCATTAGTGCAAAAACCTTTAATTTGTCATTTGTATTTATTGTTTACAAACTAGATTGGATTCAACATTGCTCCGAAAGAAGACACAACACTGAACGAGATGCTGGTTCTCGGACTCGACAAATTTGTAGAGGACTTAACTGAGATCAGCGGCAGAGCAGCAAAAGAGTTCTCCCTGGAAAAGGTGAGTTAAATAAAAAATGGTCAGTGAGTCGTACTATGTCGTGTTTGCTACATCAAGTGTTGCTTCGATACTGAACGTTTCTTGAGAAAGATTGTCCAGGAAGAAAGTTGACCGAGCTACTGGTGAATTAATGCAAGAGACATGATCACAGTGTCTTGATTAATGCTATTTTTCAGAGTACTTCCTATTGCTGGTGCGGTTCTTAATCTTTTATGCTTGGGATATAAAAATATATAACTCGTTTATTGTTTTAGCAGAGATTTGCAAAACATGGCACTTGTTTCCCGTTATTAGTTTGTCACCTTTTGTTTGTTTGTGATCCATTTTTCAATTTGATTTTTTTATATTGAAAGGACTTTACATACCTTGAAAGATTCACTCAAAACTAACCATCTTATTTACATGATTACTTCAAATACAATAAACATAGTCACTGAACTGTATTTGCCAGATGCAAGTCATTTAGGAATAAAGATCCATGGGGAAATATGTCAATGAAGGTTTGGAGATTTCATTGTAATGATCATCTTCTTTGCCGGTCCTTGTCTAATCAGGCTTTGAGTAAAATGAAAGCAGAGTGGAAGGACGTTGAGTTTGTGTTTGTTCAGTACAAAGACACTGGGATAAGTATCCTTTCGGCGGTGGATGACCTGCAGGTGAGAGTCGATATCTGGTTGTGTGTATTGTCCCTGTAGAAAGGTAAAGATGAGTTGCTTGTTAACTGAGATGGGGGGAAAACCTTTGTCCGTCTAGGTATTAGAGGGCTTAAGCCCTGAGAGGACAACGCCCAGATAATAAATGGTTTATATGTTAGCTTTGAATTATTTTGCAGTGTTTTTAGATCTGTTCGTTGCGCCTATTGGTCTCAGAACTTACTCAAGCTAAATGTGTAACGCCAGAGTTCAATTTCAAATGAAAAATACAAAAAATTAGCCGCCGTCTGGCGTCTCTCGCGTTCTCGAAAATACTCAGACCTTAGTCACTCCAGGTTGTTGTTGTGTTTACAACGCACGTGCACTGCCATTGTTCTACTCATTAAACCTTTTGATTGGTGGGGCTCTCGCTGCCATTGCCTTCGTGGTTGCTTAACCTTTCTAATCAGACTGAGCGCAGCAAAGCCTAGAAAGTAAGCATGCAAGATGCCTTTCCCAGTCCTGCTCGGTGCACCGGGATGGTTTGTACTTTCTTCTTGGTCGAGTCCGACACAAGCAAAGTGTTTTTTACTGATGCGGTCACGTTTGTTTGGCAGGTTTTACTCGATGACCATATTGTGAAGACGTTAACAATGAAGGGATCTCCATTCGTTGTTCCTTTTGAAGCGGAAATGAAAGAATGGGAGACCAAACTGGTAGGTTGACACTTTCGCCATTTCCTATCTCGCGTTGTCCAGAAGAACTTTGCCGTATATTGATCACCTGTGCCGTGTAAATATTCTTTTTTCAGAATTTGATGCAAGATATTGTGGAGTCTTGGCTGAAGGTTTGTGTAATGTAGTGATTTTTAGTGCTATACTTTCTATGATGTAAGTAAGAATCGAAAAGGCCGCTTACATTAGTGTCACTTAAGAAATATAAATTCTTCTATGGCAGAGATAAAGCGTTACAGAGACAACAAATAGCACAACTCTGTTTACATCATGAACAATTTTTGAATTGAAGTTGAACGTTTCAGGTAGAACTGTACAACTTTCAAGGCTTTTTCTGCTTCATGCAGATGGCTAATCTTTGTTTCACCATTTGTTTGGATATTACATCATCTAACAATGTCACAAACATCTTATTGAATGAGAAAAGAAAACACGAAAATCTCCCGCTGCGAATACCTTAGAAACGTTTTACAATTATCTTGAAACTTAAATGTTTATAATTATCTGGCAGGTTCAAGCGTCTTGGTTGTATTTAGAACCAATCTTTTCTTCAGAGGACATTCAAGCTCAAATGCCAGAGGAAGGAGAGAAATTCCGCACTGTTGACAAATACTGGTTTGTTTAATTATATTAAGGCTGCCGCACACTAGCCGATTTTTTGTAGGCCGACAAAAAATCTTCACTTGTCGGCTGGTGTGCGGTGAATTCAGAGAGGTCTGCGACAAGATCAGGGCTTGTCGGGCGATATTTGACAGTGCTAGATCTCAAAACGTCTTGTCGGGCCTTGTCGACTAGTGTGCGGTGGACCAAGACAATTTGTCGGGGCTCGTGCGTACCTTAACCTATGAGAAATTGTCAATTTTCGCCGAATAGGCGCCATCTTGATTTGGATGACTCGGCCCTAAGCCTAAACGCGGTTGGTCGCGAGAAAAATTCGGCTAGTATGCGGCAAGCTGATTTTCCCGACAAATTTTAACCCGATTTGACCCCGACAAAAAATCTGCAGTGCTGCGACAAATAATCGGCTAGTGTGCGGCAGCCTTTAAAGTTAACTTTTGTCATTGTTTTGCTATTTTACCACTACTAAGTCAATAAAAAACTTTATTACACGACTCAGGCACTCAGAGGGCCAATAACTAAAATCAACCAATCAAAATGCTCTATTGCCGGTCCAATATTCCCTAAGTATTGGACCGGGCATTGTCCCGAATGATCCCACACTTTTGAAAAACCTTCAAAGCTTCTTCATGCAGTCGTGTAATAAATCTCTTATTAACCAAGCTTGCTCGGGACCGTATTGGGAGAATATCGGCCCTCGGTCCTTTTTGTACGTGCGCTTGGTCCGTACTGTCAAGACCTCGGGCCGATATTCTCCCAATACGACCCTCGCGCTTCGTTAATAAGATATCTAAGGAAGCTATAGGACGCACCATAGACTTGTCTTGTTGAGGATTGGTTTCTTCATGTGGTAAGCCTAAGAATGAGCTATAACGCCTGTTTTGTTGAGAATCGTAGCTGTTTTAATGTCGTAGGAGGAAGATTATGACCGAATCAGTCAAGGATCCACGTGCACTGGTGGTTACGTCACAGTCACAGATGTTAGATAAACTGCAAGTCTCGGAGGTAACGCATTTTTGACGGTGTAAAAAATGAGGATTTGCTTGCGACGAACCATTTAATAGGTTTCTTCGGACTTTTATGTTGTCTGTCTTCTGTTTCTGTTTATCTAGAGTCTTCTAGAGGACATACAGAAAGGACTGAACGAGTATTTAGAGAAGAAACGGTTGTTTTTCCCAAGGTAAGTTTTTTATCTTCAACTGGTGACTCCGTTTCCTCATTGTGAATATGCAAGGCCGTATGTGGATTACAAATGCATTGCTCATTTTGAAGGTTTTCGTCGTTTTCAAAGTGTTTACAGGCGTCTATAGATCTACTTTTTCAGTGACAGTATGAAGTCAGTTAAATTAGGTTTGGCATAAGGGTGTTGGGACAAATTAGGTCTCAGACCATAAGCATCGTGCTTCATAGTTAACTCGTAATGAAGAAAAACCAATCATAACTACCTCTTAGCTCATGTTTGGTGCTACTAAGGCTAAAGAAGTCGGTTTGAGGTACATTAGGGTCCTAGTGAATCCAGCAATACTGTGGTGGGTTAATCCGTAGCTCAGTCACTAAATGGCAGTGGCAACGGTAAAGTCACCGAACAAAAGATTTAATGAGCAGAACAATAGCTGTCCACGTGCGTTATAAAGCTTTGTACATTTCTTTGCCGTCTTCTGTAAAACAACAACGTGAAATGACCAAATTCCGCGTTGTTTGGAGAAGGTAAACCACGACGGTATTTTTTTAAATTTTTATTTCAAATTTATTGTTGTGTTCCGGATTTAGTTTAGCGAAGTATCTCGAGTTTCGTTGGTAAAATATAAATTCATTGTCCAAGGACTCGCGTTCGTTGTTTCTTAAGCTCCCTATTATCAAGAAAAAGGTTCCTTTTTCTTATTACCGACCAATCCTTATTACTCGTTCAACTGCTCTACGATGAATTTTGTTATTCTCCACTTTTTTTCAGATTTTTCTTCTTGTCAAATGATGAACTTCTGGAAATTTTGTCCGAGACAAAAGATCCTCTCCGTGTTCAGCCACATCTGAAGAAGTGTTTTGAAGGTATCGCCAAGCTGGAATTTGACGAGAGAAAAGAGATTAATGCTATGATATCTGCCGAGGGAGAAACAGTGAAGTTCTCCAAGAAGGTTGTACCTGCGCATGCCCGTGGACTGGTAGAGAAATGGTTACTGCAGGTAAACCCAGCTTACGGCCTCGTCCGACACTACGTTGGAAGAATTTGAAAACGCTTCTAAATTTCTACGTTTAAGCCTACCCTACACACTAATCCGTCAAGAAAACGGAAATATCTTGAAACCGGAGAAATTTGAAAACGCCGGCCTAGCGTCCTAGTGTGGACGAGGAAATTTTGAAAACGGAGCGTTTCGAAAGAACGATGACATCATGAAAATATTGCGATTTCCCTGCGTGAGTTTACCTCTAATACAAATCCTAAATGACCAGTGATTGCTGTGTTTTCAATTTTTTTCGGCGTGGTGTGGACGGAAAACATTTGGTGCATTTTCAGAGTGAAACCTCTGTTTTCAAATTCCTCCAGCGTAGTGTGGACGGAAAACATTTGATGCGTTTTCAGAGTGAAGCTTCCGTTTTCAAATTTCTCCGGCGGTTTGACAACGCTGCTTTGAAATATGTCAACAGTTCAACAAGTTTTCTCTGGTTTCTGGAAGAAGAGGCGTACATTAAAGCCTTTTCCTTTCTGCCTCTCCATCTCACCAGTTTCTTTATACAGACACGATACAGGCGAAATAATAACTTAAGATTAGAACTCTGAATTATTTGGCAACTTTTTTCCATTGTTTGGTTATTTAGTATCGTGATGTTTCGAAATTATATCATGAATGCTAGCAGTTATTTATGTGGATAGTGAGAAGGTAATAACATCAAAAATGGAAAGGCAACAATTTGTCGCATGTGGACCTAGTTTTAATGATCTACAGCTCTCGAAAATCTGCTATTGCTCAGTGCAGGTCGCTCAACCATTGCGGAAGGTCACCTCCCGTTAGAAGAACCGGCCAAAAGTCTTTTTGGAAAAGCTTGTCTCCCATCCCTGATTGATAATTATAGGTTATTTCATGGTTGGTGAGCGCGTACGATTTTTATTCACAAGCTGTTTTACACAATGAGTGAATAAAAATTGTACAAGCGAACTAACCGTGAAATAACTTTTTTATTATATGCATACCGAGATTCATAAGCGAACAGAACTCAAAGATAAACATATCTTTATTTTCTTTCAAAGGAAAACAACGCGCGGTGAAGCCGCCCCAAAGTTTGAGAGTTGCACTGAAATGGCTTCCTTGTAAATACTTTACATCTAAATTATCAAACAAAAGTGCCGTTAAAAGCCAGAACTACAGTTAGAATTAAAAAAACATCCTAAAAATATGTTGAAATAGTTCTACGGAAGTTCAAAATTTGAAATACATACCGTTTTATATCCCTTTCATTTTGCTTCGATTGAAGTGCTTTCCGAGTTCGCTCGAACTGGACTTCTTTCATAATGCGAATTTCATAGTTTTTTCTTCAAATGGCACTCAAAGCTAGCGAATAATGCCCTTAAGGAATTACTCTTGTATTCTTCGTTATTTTCTTTTTTTTTGCGAGCCGTTATAAGAAACTCTCTGAGAAACTTGTTCAACTCTTGAGGAGTCAATTCGTCCATTTGTCTCGTCTCACCTTTCAAAACAAACAATTCGTGAACAGAGCAACAGGAATGTAGGTTTCGAGGGTAGACTATCGAGGGTCGAGGGTCGAGGGTCGAGGGTCGAGGGTCGAGGGTCGAGAGTCGAGAGTCGAGGGTCGAGAGTCCAGGTAATATTTAAAAAGTTAATATCCTATCCTATATTAAATTAATATATAACGCTAATCGCGTGGTTCGTTTCTCGCCTTGCGCTTGTTGTGTAAGCGTTTGAAGTCACTCTTGTCTTTCGTCTTTGTTTCTAACCTATGGAAAAGACAGTAGAGCGTTTAGGGTACGACGTTACCTTCAATCCGCCTGGGGACGGCGATTCCTCCCATGCCTCGGCGCAAAGGCTTTGGGAATTGAAACCCAGGGCCTGAAGAAGGAGATCTTCAACTTTCTGAAGAGCCACCAGTTTGATGTGAGTATTCAACTTATAGCTAACACTCGAACGACAAAGATACGTTTGTTGTGTCAATTGGCAGCGATTTTTACTGGAAATATTCGGCCAAAATTCACCACAACTACAAATGCTCATCTTGCAGTTACAACAGTGCAACCGACCAATTTTTAACGCGTAGCTTACTTTGAAATGAAACCCCAAATGAACTAACGCACAGCCGATTCGATCTGAACTTTCTTTTAGTAAGCGGTTGCGTTTTGCCGTCGTCAGGATCTAATATGCTTCCAATTTCCCCTTTAAATACACGCATGTTGCTGATTATAGCGCCTGAATTTTCCTGGAGTGGAGAAATTACCCGGGAGAAATAACCAAATTACAAAGGCTGGCCAATCATCTCGGTTAATTTATCAGTTGCAATTCCTTTACCGTGATGAATAATTACAGGACGATTACTTATAGGACGTATCTGTAAGTAGTTGAACTATATTCTATTTCTACAAACTGAAGATGTCGTGCAAATCTCAGTATTTTATTGTTTTGTCGGCAAGGCATCTTTCCAGCTGTTGACAGTTTGCTAGAAGCATGACATGAACACTCCCTGGGGACGCTAAATTAAAGGACACATTGCGGGTCACGAGATTGACTTTTTTAGCAATTTGTAATTGTTTGGCTGAAAATGCAAGTAAAAATCGCTGCCAAATGACACAACAAACTTACCTTTGTCGAGTGTTAGCTATAGGTTGATTACTCACATCAAACTAGTGGCTCTTCAGAAGGTCGAAGATCACCTTCTTAAGGCCCTGGTTTTCAATTCCAACATCCCATCTGGTGATGGGCTCCTGTCAATTCCCAAAGCCTTTGCGCCGAGTCATGGAAGCAATCGCCAGGCGGATTGAAGGTAACGTCGTACCCCAAACTCTCTACTGTCTTTTCCATAGGGTTAGAAACAATCAAAGACGCGATTAGCGTTGTATATTAATTCAATATACGATAGGATATTAACTTTTCTTAATATTACCTGGACTCTCGACCCTCGATCCTCGATCCTCGATCCTCGACCCTCGACCCTCGACCCTCGACCCTCGACCCTCGACCCTCG